>JAODUP010001333.1:0-65747 GCA_025642065.1 Paralvinella palmiformis
ACATGTAACACGGCTGGTTGGCTGTTGTTTTCCATAACTCACATATATTTTTCTCAGCTTATTCCCTTCATGTTTCATGATGCGTATTGCATGAAGAATATTCCTGACGAGGTCTGCTTCCGTGTTATTCTGATGATGGCTGTGTCGATAACGGCTGGACACCCTCACTGATCCGGAACATGGTGTTTCACTGCCTGACATTACCAACATCAAAAACAGCAAAACTGTTATAAAACAAAGGGATACAGTTATATAGATCAGAGGCGTCTGTCCTATAAACCATAAATATTTCATGAAGCCAGAAGGACTTGCAAATTCCTTTACTTGGCTTAAAATGTAATAATGACCGTAACCAAATTATCAAATGTTTTGAGAAATTTTTAAATACCCTCACTTTAAACTGCATATATGGAACATTTTAGTATTATTGGTAATGCAGGCAAACATATTTATGCATCAAATAAATACTTGCACCATGTACCCGTATATGTGCAAGTCTGTTCATATATTTTTATGTCTCGAGTGTGAAAATATGCATAATTTGAAAATTACCTTTATTATGGAAGGAAACTTGTCTAGAAGTTGAATCTGTTATAACATTTTAGAGAAAACTGAGCTCTATCACATGGTATAATTATTTTCACCTACCACTTACCCCACATGATGATATGATCCGACCAAAAAAAGACAAAACATAATTTGTTCAGATTTCTGTGGTTACATTCTGACAACACTTATGATTATATGTGTATGCTTGCCATTCATTTTATTATTACTCCAGAGTACAGAGATTGAAATTGTATAGTTTCAACAGTTCTGAAGATACTGATTTGCAAAGTTGTTAGAAAAAAGCAACTGAACTTAATAAAATCCAGATTTTGACTTAATCTGCCAACTATAGATTTATTCATTAGCTTTCAGCCCTGAAAGTTTCATGTCTCTATGCCTATTAATTACAAAGTTATCGGGGTTCAAACAGGGCAAAAAAATTGGCACGATTTCGAAAGTGACAAAATTAGAGGTACCCCTAATAGCAGTTCAAACTCTGAAAATATTTTTAGTGAAAGCTAAAATTTGTGCCAGACCGCATCATATACATTATACTAAGCAGTTGATATATAAAAAATATTAATACAATCTGAAGTTGTTAGGTGGGAACTTTTTCAGAATTTGGTCCATTTTATATGGAATGACCCATATCAGACATGGGGTCAATTCCATTTTTGTCAATTCCACTCAATTCCATTTGGTCAATTCCACATCAAATTTATCAATTCCAATTCCTTTTTTTCTGACTTTTTTGGCTAATACATTGTACCATGAGTAGGTACTCTAAGTACCTACTTGGAATACCTACTCAGAGTAGTTTATATTCCAAGTAAGAATGTCATCGAAGAAATATTTCTGAATTAAATGGTAAATTAATTTGTGAATTTAAATTTTCTTTGCCCATTCTAAACATTGAACAATGAGATAAATTCCTAAGTAGCAATATCTCTATATAGATTACAGGAATGCCATGTGGTGGTGTCACAGTGTTGTGGCAGAACCTACCGGGTACTGTATCTAAAGCATTTTAATTGGTTAAATGCTCACGGGGTACCACATTCAGTGTGCATAATATATATATATATAGTGTGTGTGTGTGTATGTATATACACACACACACACATATATATATATATATATATATATATATATAACTACATTTACAATAACCCATGTTTTCAAGATCAGATTCTCTACCACCAAATAATCAAGCTATAAACGGTGTGTTTTCGTTTTCTGTCAATCAATGTGTATGTTTTGAAAAGTGTTTATATACCACACAGATTTATGTATTCGTGACTCTCCATATACCAAGACAATGTTTTAAATTTGGTATTTTATTCGTCTTCTGTACATTTCTATTCTTATATTCTGCAGCACTTTATTGTGAATTAGTTTAGTTTATAAGTCTCGTCACTCATGTAGTGAGATTGTATTGCTGCCAATGGTGCGGTATTGTGGAATTTTTCAATTAGCTGATTTCTGAAGATGATTTTCTATTCGGCGTGTCCCTCGTAAAATCCCGATTTCCATTCTAAAAGCAAACGTAGATTCTTTATATGCCTCTTCAAATAGATCATTTCCAATAGATGTTATCTCGTCATGCAACCAGTCTGTGGTTTAGAAGTAATAGTTTTAATGGTCATTTCTGACCTGGCCAATATTTTGCTGTCCTCATTAGGCACTGTGACCTCACTGGACAAATTAATGGCAGCAGACTAATAGTAAATGATCGGAATATATGTAAATACTTTGCTTTTGAAGAAGAAGAAAATTGCTTCAAGGAAACCGATTTATTATTATTATTACTATTAATAGATTTATATACTTTTATATTTATTTTTTATTATTAATATATTCTTTGGTATTCACTCCCTGAACATGTTAAGTCATCAAAGAGCATAGTTTCTTTCCTTCACCATTTGAAAACTCACCTTTTCAGACTCGTTTATCCTTCCTAAGTTTCCGCTCTATCCGATCATTTGTTGATGAACTTTGCACCATCAACCTTGACCACGAGTTTGCCCAACCCCTGTACTAGATGCGCTAATGAGCTCAATTCTTTTCAAGGATATTGGTGCAATAGAAGTTTTGTCATTATTATATAATCTGTCCGACCACTAATTGCTACATGAAATTGTATTTTGGGAATGCCCTGGAGAAGTGATATTTTTAAGGCGAGCTAAGTGTCACTGTCTTCCTGCAGTCAGCATATTCCATGACTATGCTAGAGTACAAACATGTAAGTCAGGGTTTGAGTCCTCGGGTAAAAGTTTTTTTTTCTCCAGTGCTGAGACTAAACAAACAACTCCGTCACCCACTCACTTTAAGATGAGAACTGAAGTAAAATGTTGCAGTTTTATGGTTGCTCATTGGCTAACAGTGGGCTAAGTGATGAAACACCCTTGAAACATTGCCTGGCTTGGTTTTGAACCGGAGTGCCTGTGGTCTGCCACTTAGGACACGTAGATGCTCCGCTTTGAGATGAGCAAGCAATAAATGCAATTGAATTTTATCCATTGAACAGCTTTGATCTGAAAGAGTGTTATGCTAAAGCTGCTGATATAGTAATATTTGTTCAAAATTAGGCTCATTTTTGTCATAATAATTTACCATCTGTGTTATGGCAAGTGAACTTGTTTGTTTGTAATTAGCTCTTCAAAGTAGAACTTTGCAATCTGATCCCATCTTCAGCTACCAAGTGGCTATACTGTTTTTAGTTACCGGTTTAATTAGCATCCAATAGATAATAATTTGTCCACAGTGTCCAGCGAGCTCATATTCTCTCAGGATACCTTCTTCGCTGAGCCATTTAGGATAGATCACTGATATTGTGAGATGATCACGAATGTTGACTTACCTATGAAGGTACACAGTTTAAGAGATAGTAACATCTTCATCTTGTCGGCTGTTTCCAGTGAGCTCCTTTCCTCTTTTTAATAGTATAATGTATACCTTTTGCTGACATTCAGTTTAATCCTGTCTGTCAACGTGGTCATTTTATACCAGTTATAACAATCCCTATCCAGGTTTTTCCAATTTTATTAGATTTCATCATCATTATTATTGGTTATAACTCATCATTAGATAGCCAATGTCTTCATCTCATTGTCCTTCCTCGTCAGCAATTGGTTATCCCTTCACATTGTTCTTCGAACACGCTGAACCAGTTTCATGATTATTTAGTATGTTTCTCCATGAATGAGTCATGTCTGTCCCCAGTGTTGTTTAATGGGAGTGAATTCTATCTGGTGACCAATCAATATATTGTTGGGAAAAACCTTGCACTGGCATTTCACCCCACAGAAACCATGGCTGTGGTTATAATATGCCCCTGTTTACCAGGTGTTTGTGGGAAGTTAGCGAATTTCCATACAGAAACAGAATTTCCACGTGTGACACATAACCAGTAAACAAAGGTTCTTCCCGTGTTTCTATAAGTAGTGTCCAATGAATGCTGTGCGTCTATTGTTTGTGTTTACATTCATTATAATATTGGGGGTGCCTTGGTAGTAAATGTTCACTGTAGCGTAACATCATGGACATGTCATCCTGGAAACACCCATACTTCTGTTATTTTCTAATCTGTTTTCTTCCATCCTCCTCCAGGAGCACTGGATGCGTTTGATGTTGTAGTATGTTAAGTGAGGGGATTTTAAATATTTACAAACTGAAAGCTTTAAAATTACCAAACCTGGGGAGTAAATTCTGGAAGAAAAGACTCGGAACTGTTACGTTATATATAAAATTCAATGGCTAAAAACTAATACATGTACCAGTTACGTCTAATGGTGGCTATTAATAATTGCATTCGTCATCTTTTCCATTAGCTTAGTCTTTAAGTTGACCGTTAGCTTGTCATTAACATAAATTGTTAGCCTTCGTTGGCATTAATTTTTAACAATTCTGTTATCTTATCATAGACGTTCAACATGTGACCGGTCAGTTTAGAGGCAAAACAATAATAATATATATTTAATTATTAATTACAAAACTTCAGTAGCGCCCATATCCTCGAAAAGAATCGTGCTCGGTGGCGCACCTGGTGGATAGATTGGGAAAACTCATAGCCCGGGTACAATGCAAAGTTCATCAACAAATGATCAGATGGAAAGGAAACTTAGGAAGGATAAGCGAGTCTGAAAATCCCTGTTTGTTGTGTCGCTTATATGTATTTATGCACCCAGTTTGTGGATTACATATTAGCTGGCTGGTCTGATATAATGAGACATTTAATTTTGGTCTGATAGGTATTAATGGTGGTACACATTAAAGCTGAATGCTGATTTGTTTATAAACTGTCAAAACAATGTGCTGGACTACAGATGTCTAGTTTGTGCCGTTGAATCTCCAGTATTTTGTAGACATCATTAGGGGTGTTTCATCCATCAGAGGCTTTCGTTCAGTAAGCACGTTTCTTCGGGTGTCTCTGTGGTCTAAGTGCTAGTGTGTTCGAATCTCGGTGTGGGCATATCTGTAGGGTGTTTCATCTTTGACTTCACTTTATTATCTTTGGAGGTCAGTTTAGCCTAACCTGTGCACAGATGTGGCCGTAAAACGTCAATCATCATAATCAGTTAGCACTTTTCTATATTGGGTATAGACCTGGCGCGGGTTCGACACTTCTTGACCCAGGCGTGCATCTTGCTATAGTTGCCGGCCCGGTGGTCCTGCTGATATTCAACCTATTCTACATTTCACACAGCAAATAAAACGGTTAAAATAATAAGAAACAATAATTTATTCAATGAACAAACCCAGATTTTTATTTGTCATTTTCAAAATGTTTTTTCCTGCAAATTTAGGCGGAAGTGAACTGGAGTCTGACATCACGCGTGCATGGACATGGGTCTGATAGTTACCTGGGAAATTTAAATCTGACACTTACACATTGTCATTTGGGGATTGAACCCCCAAAAAGAATATATTTAATTTTATGCTGAAATAAAGATGGATGTTTAATAACTAAATTATTAGTTGCTTTGTGTGTCACTTGGTGAAAATAAGCTTAGGGCTATTTTTTTTTCTTGACCTCGCCACACCACTACATTTGTAAACCCATTTTCATTGACAGTTATTCACCCCATCATGCATAAAAGATCAACTATTATGCCCCCTTACCCATGTACTAGTATTTTTAGCCTATACATTGCCCCCAACTTTTTCATGCAATATCTTGACTGCTATTTTCTTGTGGCATCTGTGCCAGCAACTTTTCATCATCGGGGCTGATAACTTTTAGGACTTGCCATCCCTGGTGTCTTATGAGTATTTGACGGAATTTCCAAATCTGCTGCTGTGTGTGTGTGTGTGTCCTAGGTAAGACAAGCAGCAAGTTTAAACAAAGCACTAAGTGGGCCTTCCCTTTTATCATATCATGTACAGCAAACGTTGGTTATAGTGAAATTCAAGAAGAACTGAAAATCATTTCGTTACGATGGTATTTTGAGTTATACAAGTTTTTAAATTAAAATGCCACATGTCCAATATCAGTAATTGATGATGAAAATTAAAACAATAGCTTAGTAAACATGCAGGTAATACCTTGCTGTTCGCTGATTGGGTGAAACACAATAATTCATCTTGGTGTTGAAGTTTTACTAATTACCAGCTTCTCTCTGTGTCATGTTAGCAAAATTTAGTCAACCTTTCTTTTAATCTTTTCCTGCTATGACATGAAACATCCTTGAGCATTAATGACTTGTTGTGCGACAGTTTGCAGAAAAGTCTACCTTCATCACAATCACTCTGCTTAGCCGTTTCTATGCATTGCCATGAGTTTTAAGTTTGTAGTTATTGCAGTTGTTACCATTCACAATTTCTGTTATGGATAAACACGATTGTCATTTTTAAGATCATCATTGCCTTAAACAAAAGATTGCAATTATCACGATGATACGATAACGTTCACTGGACAGTTAGTTGAAAACAAAGCAAAATTCTGACACAGAATTTCTTTATATCCAACACAATCTATACATAATTTATTTTGCTGCTGCAACCATACTATCACTTTGTATTAAGCCAGTTTTTATTGTATAAAAATAGGTATGATATGTATGTAGCAAGTCACCATAAATACTTCGGTATATCTGAGTTTATTTATTATGGAAGTAAATGGGAGCTTGGCCGGACCAACAGGCCATTTTGAATTAAGATGCTGTTTCATTTTGTAACCAGATTTTTACTGTATTAAAACTATTATAAATATAGGGCCTCGGTATATCGGATGCTGTTTTATCTTCCAGCTGTGGAGAGTGGTGATACAGCCACGAGACCAAGTACACTGATACCATGTGATACCACATCAGCTACGGCAACAACTACCAAAACGTATGTATCACGAGGTCGTATATAACATATAATATCTGCACTTGGGCACTCACGTGAACGCACACACACACACTGAATACCACTCTCTGTATAACTATGTGTAAAAGATCATTCCATTACTAGGAGTTTCCCATTCTTTAGTCATCAGAGAAGTAACGTTTTACTTCCCAATGGCACATTACTACAACTGTCCCATCTCACTAACCATTGGGCCGGGGAAAAGGTTGAGAAAAATATGTTAGTGGCCCAGAAGACCACTAACATTTGAAAGTTAGTGGCCCTTATCCAATGTTAGTGGCCCTGAAAGATGAGTGGAGTGACCAGCGATCCTTCTGAATGTTAGGTTGATCTGCAGGGGATTTAGGCCTCAATAGAATTTGGGGCCCCTTCATTACGTATATTCCCCCCCCCATGTCTAAAAAAATATATTCAAAGGCCCCATTGAATTTAAAAGACCCACTCCAACTAGAGGGTTCCAAAATACTTTAAACTGTTTCAAATTAGTCCAGAGGAGCCCCATTAAATTTGAAAATATACAAATCTCATCTGTTCTTATAGATCTATCTAATTTCTTTTTTATCAGGGACCACAAAGCTAGAAAGCCCTCTACTCTTTAGCTGCCTCTGAGCTGCATCCCATACTAGCCAAATGTAAATCTGACACTGTTGATCTGGAACATGCTCCTCGCTCCCCATCCTGATTATCGCCAGCTTCTTTTGGGCTAATGTTATACAATAACCGTAGTCTTCCAGCTTTCTACGGGACGCCTCCATGGTTGAGCGGTAGTGTGTTGGACCATAGATCATTACCAACCATGTTCGAATCTTGGCGTGGGCATATCTGAAGGGTGTTTCATCTTTGACTTCGATTCATTACCTTTGGAGATCGCTTGGCCCATTTAGCGTACAATGTGCACAAAAGTGGCCATAAAACATCAATCATCATCCCACTTTATGGAACAGGTTGCTGTTAAATAACAGAAATATGTTATCTCTTAAAAAGTAGAAAATGCTGTTGCTGTAAAATTAATGCTGGTCCAAAACGTGCCATGTCTGTGAGACCACCTCCTGTGGGTACCCTGTATATGTTAACTGACATTTTATAAAAATTTGTGAACAAACCCATCACCAACCAAACTGGTATCCCTGCATGAGCAGATTTGTGACTATGTGATGAGTGGCTTCGGACTCTTACATATTGAGGCAACATCTTCCCTTAAGTCTGCAAACCACCATGACATTGTTCATTATATCAAAACAATCCGCGATGTTGTGCGTAATACAGTTAATGTTCGTCTAAACAAGTACTGCTATGTGACAGATGCTATATGCCCTTTTCGTTTCCAGGACGAGCAAGAAGAACATAACACTGACCACGTCACAGGTCACTCAGACCAACATACCACCGAAGGAATACATCTTTTACAGCAAGGAGACCCAAACGCAGCCTCTGGAGAAGGAAGGTATGTTTCTACAATTGCTGGATGTTTCATTAGTTAATTATCCTCAGCAGCTGATCTAGATTATTTCACTTGGATGTAAATAATTTCCCTTTTCTGTCGTTAGTCAATTTTATATCATGCATCCTTCAGACAACAATTTTTTCAAGTTTTCTTTTTAACTATGAGATGATCATCTGTCAAAGCATGAACAGAATTGACAGCAGTTGTAGGCAGTTGTAATCTTGTTTTAACTGCGAGTGCATTTTGAGAACCCAATTCCAAGAAGTAAACCTACCATCCTGTGTTGCGTGAGGATGGAACCAAATTTTTACTACTTCTGGCCAATGGAGAAGCACTTGATTCACCCGGAACAAAACATTCAGCTTTTATCTCGAGCAGAGCATGACTTCACTGCTAAACTGTGTATTTGTTTCTCCGTCTTTACCCACATCACTAACCGAAAGCAGTTTGTTCCTATTTTACAATTTGATTCGAATATTGAAAAAAAAATCAATACGTTGTTGCTTGACTCATCGTGGTTTATTTTTTCTAGATGTTTTTAGCGTTTGTTGCCCTTTTATCAGAGGCTTAGTCAGCGGAGGAAACCACCCAGTTCACGTTGTCACTCGCTTCGTGATTAGTCCAAGCCTAGCCAACCATTTTTATTCAAAGTGAAATATTTCTGCATCTCGTCAAAGAATAGAAACTAACAAAAGTTCCACATTTCCACAATTTGTGATGCTAGAATGACTAAAACGAATTTTAGTCACCGATAAGTATAGAGTGCTGCTAGCTTAGAACATAATTGACTAAATGAATAGATGTTATTTCTGGATCTACAGGCTAATGGTTAAACAATTTTACACTAATTAAGATGGGACACAGGCTAAAGAGATAATCCACCTTTTTCAAATTTTGAGATCTAATAAACCTATACTCACAAATATCATAAATAATGTCAAAATGTGTAAATGATCATCCACATATTAAATAATCCAGTTTAAATTGCTGATTAATTGACTTTTAATGGCCTGTGGGCGCCGTCATTTTGAAGCTAAACAGAGACCGGAAGCTCCTGAATGCTGACGTCACTTCAGCGTATCTGGTTGACCTGAAGTCTGTAGAGCCCGTACAGCAGCATGTAAACAAGTGTGAGCAAAGAATTATTCCAGAAATAAATGGCACTATCTTGTTACAATTACGTGATGAATGACATACAACCATATCAGTTTGAGCCAGAAGGAATCTGACAAGAGGAAGATGATTCAAAATGGCTCAGAAATTAGTGCTCAACAGAAACTATAATCCACGTCTGTCTTGGGAGCCCTCATGTGACATCAGAGCATTTAAGTTTTCTCCTTCCCGCCTTCGAATCTGGCTTCAGGTGCAGCCGTAATAGCGGCCCTCCAGTAATTGGGATTATTTCCCTATATCTATTATATCAGGTACATTTTGTGATTATTATTGTGGAAATTTTGGTTGCTGTTCTAAGCATTACAAATTAAAAAAATATTTACTGATGGTGGACTGTCCCTTTAACCAACAAATGTGTCATGGTTTATTGTTCTAAATGAAGATTGTTCATAATTCAGCTCAATATTAAACAAAAAAAGAAGGAAATGCTGCGGCATTTGTTAATTTATTTACAGTAAGTTTGTTTTCTTTTATGGCAAACGTGTCCTGTCTAATTAAATCATGAAATTATCTTTTCACTGATTTCACTCTCATTGCTCAAATCTGTCTTACTTCGTGTGGTGGATTTTCCTCAAACAGTGGTGCATCTCAGTGTTCCAGCTAGGCCATTACACAGTGGCACAATGCCCTGCCCCTATTTAACTGTGCCCTGTACGTTTTATTTTGCACCCTGTGTATTTATAGGGTGCCCGGTGTTATTGGTAATTATGATACTGTCACAAGCTCCATTTCAAAACGTGCCCTCCATCTGCCAACTGCGCCCTGTACTTTTCAAAACCTAGCTGGAACACTGCATCCCCGAGATCTGGGATTTAAAATTTGCACACAGCATATTAATATCATTATTATAAAACAGAATAAAGTGCCCTATTTTTTCACTTTAGTGCACTCTATGCAAACATGAAATAAACATACCTAATGCTATTGATAATGTTATAATTAAAGGTTTGATTATACAGACATGTCAATAAAACATTACATGTATGCATGGTTCCCACCCATCCTGGAAAACCTTGAAAATAACAAATTCATTTTCAAGGTCCTGGAAATATCCTTGAATTTTACAAAATCAGGAAATGTCCTGGAACAAGTAATGCCTGTTAATAAAATCCACTTATAATACAAAAGATGTGAATAAATATTATGCCTGTAGAAGAAAACTTTGATTGTAGAAGAAAAAGAGTACCGGTACATAGTCAGTTAAAATTTTAATAAAAGTGGGTGGTCCAGTCAGCTAGAAGGGGTGAAGAAGAGGGTCTGCCATAAAAATATCAGGAATCTATCATACATTAAATAAATATGATATGCTTTTTTTGCACAGATCTTCATTTAATACCTTTATATCTTGTATACTTTGTCCTGGAAATGTCTTGGAAAATAATATTTCCTTGGCTGTGGGAACCATGTGTTTATGTAGACTATAACAATTGTGATTCCTTAAAATAGTACAACATGACATAAAATCATACGGTACACATGACCAATAAGGTTAATAATAATGTGAAGTAATTATGACACATTAAAGAACTGAGTAAACAGTATTAATGATATTATAAAATATCAACCTTTAAAGATTTGCATTCATTTGATTTCCTTATGTTTGTGTGCCATTAAGCCCCATCATCCCCCCCCCCCCCACTATCATTTTTCTTGAAACGCCATTGGTTGTAGTATATTTCACTACCATCCGCGACTGAAAATGTATCCCCAGATGACGTCAATCCTGAAATTAAGGCCACAATTTAATGATGGTGTAAATTATTGTAAACAAATACAGATTATTCCTTTTCGCATTTTTAATTATAATGCTACTGTCAATCGATAAATGACAATCAAACATCGCACATTCTCATTATTAGTTTTCTTTCCTCAGCAGTAAAACATTTGGAAATGAGGATTTGTCTATTCTTTGAGGGGATATCTGATAATATAGTGATCAAAGCACTGTACTTGGAACCTCCTAATTTGTGCTTTCTTTCCAAATCATACCTGTGTTGTGGACCCTTTTCCCAGTGAAAATATGCCTTGGCTGTATGTCCATATATTTAGAAAGTGAGCGAGTACGTGCTTGTCATATTTGGAACAAATGGCCAAAGGATGAATCCCCAGAGAGACAGCACACGCATATGGTTCAAACCTGAACCTAGAAATTTCCAATGCCATATCATAATATTCTGGTTTATAAGCATCCCATGTTTCAGAAAGATATCACTGTTTTTAGCAATCTTAATCATGCTTTTGGAAACTTGACATGATTTACAGAAAACTGATTTATATGGGTTTAGAAACTTCACCCAGCTGTTCAGAAACTTACTTTTAGTAAACTTGACAGTATTTTTTAGAAAACTGACTAAGCTTATAGAAACCATGACCTTATTTCAATAACTGCCATCTTCAGAGAAACAGCAGGCTTTTAATAAAAAAAACGTGTTCATGTTCCAAAATATTATTTTAAAAACAACCAAACACTGGCAGGTTTCTGAAACATGGTTACGTTTGTGAAACCATCATCGGGATTCTCTAAAGAGTTTTTGTTTCAAGACTATGGCTTTAAAAAACCATCCCCACTAGATCTCACTGACTAAGCTTCTCTGCTTTAAATACAATAACATATTGTATTTATGGTTTGTGTTACACCTAATGGCCCAGTTCTCATGTTTAGTTTTTTTGTTTTTGTTTCCCAGTCCTCGGCACAGAAGTCAGTTCCCACATCCGGTCCAGTGTTAAACAAGGTTTGTTTCTCTTAGTGAATGCTCTCTTTTACCAAAATGAGGACCGTCTGTGGGGCATGTGGTCCACGATCGCGTTCTGTTTGGTTACGTTTTGGTTTTTGTTTCGCTTCAAATCTGCTCCATTCTAGTTTCCGTCTTGTTGCATGGAAATGCATCTTTCTGAATGCACGTGTCATTCTTGGCATGATGGCTTCTTGTATCTCCGCTCTAGCTGTTCGACGGACAGTTGGTCAATCTTGTTTGTCGGTGTCTGTCTGTCTGTCTCAGTAGATATGTGCGTCACGGCTGATGCCAGATCTGTACTGGACCATAAATGTTTGTAAGTTTCAGTTTTCTTATCTCACATCACTTCAGTGAACGTGAGCGTCTAAATCAGCAACAAGTAAATACCCTGACTCCAATGAGATAATATGAAAGATAAAACATTTCAGTCTAATAAGCCTGGACTCGATCCCATATCCCACAGGATCTTTCATGGATGGATATCCCACAGGATCTTTCATGGATGGAGACAGTCTGTTTTGGATGACATGTAATAAAACTAATTACATTTAGATCACTAGTGTTGTAGGTTGCTATGGTGATTAATACAAAACTGGGTTGCAGCTGTTAATCTGTCATCCAAGGATGGGTTTTCAGTTTTCGACAGTCTTTTGCTGTTTTCCCGAGACAGTTATGGGATTCCTATAATATGCAATGACTTAGCTCAGATAGGATTTTCCAAGTTTTACTAATTATTTGATATTATGAAAAACACACCAGAAGATTACAATATCAGTCAGTCATTGTGTATGACATCACTTTGAGGGTATTATTAATAATTTAGCACTAGACTTAATGTCTGTGCTCATTCGATCTCGTGTCATGTCATTTGCAATAACAACAGTTTAGAAGTACCAGTAATAATAAAATACAGGGTACATTAATCTAGCTATGAAGAGAGAAATATTATACTCTGTCTATAGAAATATGTAAATTAAAGGCAAATGCGTTCCCATTTCAATAATCAGTATAGGATAAGGTGATATTTAAATGAACCCATATCATAAATTACTACATATTGCTTATATGTAAATATCAACCAGAACACAGCGTTCTAATTTTTCTAAGATGTGATAACGTAAATAGGTCGCTCTGACCTATATGGATCAATGCGACCCAGATGAGAAGTGGTAATCCTTATTAAGAGATGAGCTTATCAATACAACCCAGATACTAACTAATTAAGCCGTGGGCGGGTCAGTCTGGGGTATAAATAGTGTGAACTCCTGTAAGGAACCGGCTGGATTTAGAATATTACATGGATTACTGCAATATAATATTCTGTTCTTTGTGTTACCAGTATTAATCTAACTGTTAAATCATCTAGTTGCCAAATTATCTGACTCAAAGTATCATGTATATGAAACACATACACACAGAGAGAGACAGAAACGGGATACGTCATATTACACGTCCAATTATTCCAATAAAGTTTTCATTATCTGTCTATATGCACGTGGAAGCACTATTTCTCTGATGCACATCTACGATATTTTCTTATTGGAAATTTTTCTCTTTAGGAAAACAGATATAATTAAATGGTACACAAGTTAATAAGCTGTTGTTTTGTCTCATATTTTGTACTGTTTTCTCATTTCTGTTTATGAAGTCCGGGTTAATGGAGTTTTATCCAGGTTCTGGATCTGTTTCTAATCCGTGGCCAAGTTTATTTATATTAGCGGTAATTGGGGGGATAGATTTAACAGGTGTTAATTATTTCTTTAACATTATGCAACATCATGATATCAGGTGTCACCAATAACACACACACACACACACACACAGAGGGGGGGGGATCCATCCCTGTCATTGCCCAGCTGAATTTTAGTTTACCATACAGAGAAACCTGTCTTAAGCTACCATACCACATTTGAGATGATTTCATCAATGGGCACTGCTGGGGGTTTTTTCTTAGGGGGGGGTGCATAAATTGTGACTTATATATAAACCAATAATGGCTCAGAAATAGAATGTTAATATAACCTTTTAATGGCCCTTAAGGCAGGTGTTCCGTTAAGTCTGATAGATCAGTGAATGTGATCATCAATATTAGATGTTTCTTGGATCATCATCTGATATTATATTCATAATAATATTAATGTTGTCTGTTATTATTTATTGATCAGTTTTGTATCATTTTGATAAATGTTACTTAATTAGTAACTTAAAAATACATCTTTGTGGATCATTTATTTTGTATGAGGATTGTAGATGTATGTTTGTGTTGGGAAGGATGTCATTGTATTGTCACATACACGCACACACATGAACGAGCACAGGCCTAATCTTGTTTCCACTATCTAATTACATTTGAAAACGTCTGATTGTGAACATTTGGTCAGTTCATTTAAAACATCACTGGTGTCTGTATTTTAATCTTAGTTCATCTTTAAATTAGAGTGTATTGATCAACTATCCAAGTCAGTACATCAATTATATTTATATGTCTAGCACCTGGCAGTTGTGTGCATTTTAATTTGCAATTTTGCATATTAGTTATCTGCACAATTGCAGAAATCAAGTTAGTGAAATATTTTGCCTTGTTTTAGCATTTGTTATTCCAAAGAGTGATTGATTTGTTGTTATTTTATAAAGCTCACTCGTGGGATTATTACGGTAAGTTGTACGTTTTGTGCTCCCATTATGATAATATTAAAATCCTGCTATTTGGTTTTCTTTTGTTATGTTTCCATGGTTACCAACGTCAATTATGTACACTTCTCATGGGTGATGTGCTTGCGAGTGTTGTATATGACAGCTGTTGACCCTTGTTATATGTCACTTCCTGTGTCAGTGACCTTTGTGGCACATATCATTATCACATCCTGTGTCCATGACCTCTGTGACATTGCACTTTCTGTTTTCGTGACCTTTGGTAAATATCACGTCCTGTATCCACGACCCATGTACCGTGATCTCTAATGTGTTGTTTCCTGTGCGCGTGACCTCTGTATTGATGCTGTGATAACCCAAGTGACATGGTGTCATGACCTTGTTGACAAGTCACATCCTGTCTCAGTGATAGAATCACAGTTGGAACCTTTTTTCAGAGTAATGAGACGTTATTTTTTATATTACCGGTAACCAATGTTTTCCTGTTTGATGCACATTCCTTGTCAAGTGAGCACACGTTATATGTTTATCATCATATCGTGAAATTTTGTGTTTAATTAAAAATTGTTTATATTATATTAATAAATAGTTTGTTGTGTCGAAGTTTGGGATGGGAAGAGATCAGATAAGTCAAAGAGAACTAAAATACGTTACAGCACTCCTAATATTGTATTAAAGACAGCCCATGATGTGTATATTACTGTCATCTGGAGCTGGCAACTTGATCAAAGTTTGATATGAACAACATCTTTGAGATAACCGATTTCGATATAACAAACTTTTATACACAGTCACACAGTCATTACCGGTTGTCTTCTCGGCTGATGGCTGTCTTGGGGTGAATCAACGTATTGGGGAAATTAAGACATTCACCAGGTGGGCTAATCTTGGAAGAATCAGTATTTCTTGAGTGGGGTCTCATCAGAAGAATCTTTGTCTTTTAGGTGGAGCTGTCTTAATAGAAATGTCGTCTTAGGGATGATCATCTTAGTGGGTGGTTGTCTCAGGCAGGTTCCCTAATAGGAGGATAGGTTGTCTTGGTGATGCTTGTTAATCATAGCGTAGGTTGTCTAAGGCAATTCTGCACTATACAACCATTTATTAGATTTATAAATATTAAACATTTGTCAATAGACCTGATGTTTGGCTTTAGGTGATTACAAAAACTGGCACAATATTATTTTTGTTTGTTTTATTCTCAGTTTTCATATTTTTTGTGCGTTATTGAGTGAAGATAATATTTATATCAGTTTAAGACAGCTGCTAGATGTTGTTTATTGACAGCCCATTTCAGAAACATCTATTGACAGCTGTTTGTTTGTCACTGTTGAGACTTTGACAACTCTTTAATGTGGTCAATTTGCCAGACATAAGATATCTTAGACAGTTACTGACATGGTGTTTTGACAGTTATTAACAGGGTGTTTTGACGGTTACTGACAGGTGTTTGACAGTTATTGACAGTTACTGACAGGTGTTTGACATTTACTGACCGGTGTTTTGACAGTTACTGACATTTGTTTTGACATTTAACTTATTGACACATGTTTTGACAGTTATTTATGGGTGGTATTATGACAGTTATTGATGGATGTTTTGACAGTTATTGATAGGTGTTTAACTTTAATAAATAACTAGGTGACTGCTGTCTGATATTATTACAAAGGTTTATTTAATATTTAGGACAACTGTTTTACACTGATATCACACGCTGTCGTAGGTTTATACGAACAGTTGTTATAGGCTTATGTCAACAGCTGTTGTGGGTTGATATCAGCAGTTGTTATTATATAGATATCAGAAGCTGCCATAAATTGACATATCAACAGCTGTTACAGACTGTTACAAAGATGTATTATGCTGATTTTTGACTGTTTGTGGTCATGACATCTGACATCCATCCAAGTCTGTTATATCCAGCTGTTGAAGTCTTTTATTCTTGTTTGTCCTATACCTTGTTTCCAGCTGTCCAATACTGTTTTACCCAACTCTTCAAGACTGTTATACCAGCTGTTTATATCTGTCAGTGAGACTGTTATTGACAGTTATGTTATATTTGTTCTGGTTATAGCTGCCAACTCCCAGAGTACTGGTTCATCTCGTAGTCTGACACCATCATGTGGTATGTTAACCTTGTCATGACCTTGTTGTAATCCTGTAATGTCATTAAGTCCTATATAGACAGACTATATTTCTGGCATGTCAGCATAATATTATGAGCATATAATTTGTGTTGTATTAGTTCACTTGTTGAAAATTGGTTTAGTATTGGTTTAATTCACTTTGTCTCACTTGATAATTACAGATCCATGTGTTATGGCTACATCTGTCACTGCTACATCTGACTCAGTTGCCACTCATATCACATGTATCTATATTTGTCTCAATATATATTTGTCTCCTCTACATCTGTTGCAGAAAAACCTATTTTAATCATATTTCCTCACCTATATATCTACATCCGTCTCTGAGCTATATCTATCCTGACTACCTTACATCTGACTTATTTCTATCTCAGTTACATCTGTCTACTCTACATCATCTGGAGAGAATAAATCTGTTTTAGGCATATTTTCATGGTTCATAATGTAAAAATGATTTGTCTATATTTTATTTTATTTAGGAATACCATACAATACGTTTTGATTAGTTTTAATCCATCAAATTATCAATTATTATCTATACTAATGTTAACCATTTTTGAAATTATTTTAAGTTAATGCCTGATTGGAAATTATTAGTGTAGATGACTGTATGATATCTATATAATAATAATAATAACAACTACGAGGTGCTCTGATGGCACAGTGGTTAGAGCACTCATGACGTACCCATGTTTCTCGGATTCATTTCCTTATGAAGTTAAGCCTCAGTCATACATCCCAGGTGTGACCAGTACCGAGACTAAACAACTCAACAACAACAACGACATGAAAAGTCTGTCTTTTAAAGTGTGTGCAGTGGACCTTGGGGGGGGGGGCTCCCACTTGACAGGGAAGATGAAAAACGTCAGGGAGTTATTTATTTCCAAAATGTCAAGGAAAATGTAAAAAAAATGAAATTGTTCCAGTATTTTTTATTAATTTTGTCCTTTGTTGTCAGTTATCCATGTTTCATGTCAAACGTTGTGTATTTGTCTATCATTTTCTGTAAAATGTTGAGAATTTCTTTTCTATATTTGTTTTCTTCCGTGATGACATTCTACAAGTCACCACCACACAGACAGTGACTTCCTCGTCTACTGAACTTCATTACGAGTTTGACATCAGCAAGATTATCAGTATCGATAAGATCTTAAGATGGAAGTTTGTTTAATTCAACGATACCGGTAGACGGTAGACTTCGTGGCTGTTAGTTTGTCAGCTGAAATTTGCTATATATTAGAGCTAACAAACATCATTATGGTGGACCATTCTGAGAAAAATGCATTTGACTTAATGGGTATATATATTTGGACAAATGTTAATTTTATACTTAACCAGCTTTAGGAACAATGGGTTTTTTGTACATGAAGGTGTCCAACAATGGTATGAGGACATACTGCTGAACAGCTGTGTTAAGTTTATTGTGGGGTTTTTTTCAGTTGAGGAAACCTGACGCCATTTTGATTTATGACGTTTCATTGGCAGTTCTAATTAACATAAGTTTCTGTTATGTTACATGTTGACGTCTGATTGGCTCATAACTTCTGACTGTTGTTTATTCGTCAGTCATTCTGATATGTTGTTGTTTTGTTGCTGTTTTCCTTTGTTGTCTTTGCCCTTATTTGTTTATTGTTTAAAACCGCTGGTCTCGCTGCCGAACCGACGTACATATGTTGGCGGTCAGTTAAAACACACAGTTTTTTCATGCTCAAACAACAACGTGCAGCCTCGTCACGCTCAAAAAACAATATACAGCATATATCTGTGTAATATGCAGTGATTGAATAGATGTTATACGGTTGAAACTGGATCAATCTCCCTTCCTCACCCACCTACGCGCGCGCACACGCACGCACACACATTTAGATAACTGGTAGTTGTATTTCACAGTTGGTCATTCAAGGTTAAAAGAAAACTTTATAGCTACAAGTTTATTTTTAAGATACACAATTGTCTATTTTATAGCCTAACGTAAAATTGTAAATGTGTGATTTTGTAAATCGGGAATAAATTTAGTTTTTGTCCGTTATGACGATGATATAATGTTAGCCACCAAACCTCAAGCACCTGAGTTCAAACCCCAACTAGGCTATGTTTAAAGCAGTAGCCATAAAACAACGGCATTTTAGACATATTTGGTACAGTCATTTGGTACCTACTGATACAACGCCACGAGAGTGTTGTCAGTTAAAGAAATTTCAATATTTAAAAAATATATATTATTACCTTTTAAATAAAATGGCTGGTGTTCTCAAATAAAGCTATTTCTTACATCAGTGACATAGACCCGACCCAAAATGCTAAAAATGAGTACTACGATGTGTGAGTACTGTGGTGTACTGTTGTAGATACGAGTACTGCGGTATTTATTTCTTGTTCATGCCTGTTATCTATCAAATTAGATCTGTGGTGTTTTAATTAACCGTCAACGATATGTGATGTCAGATGTCTGAGTCGTGTCAAATGTCAGTCACAACAGATGTCAGCCACTTCAAATATAAGATAAATCCTTTTGTTATATTTAGCGCATGTTGACTTATCTTCATAGCACATCACTTGTGTCACAATGTAGCATCTTGTACCCATTTCTTGTACTTAGCTCTTAGAATTTTTCGTGTTTTATAATATTCTTGTACAATGCAATTATTAATGAAGCACTGTACAGATATTTTTACAGTAGGAATAATAATAAGACATTTTGTATACAACATTTATGGCATGGCCTATATAATAAAAAGTTTGGGCACTCAAATACTGATGATGATGATGATGATGATGATGATGATTGGATAATAAACTCCTTTACTGTGAGAGGTGCCTAAATCTTTGTTTAAAATATTGAGTAGGTGATTCTTAACGTTGGATTTCAGTGGAAAATTTTAGAAAACGCATGAATCATCGGATCATATCAGTTTTTGTTAGAGAAGGAGGACCTGATTGGCAGAGTGTCAGCCATCAGCCATTCTTTCTCGTCTATTTTGACGTGAAATGATAGAAAACCTACATGAAGAGCGGTATTTTGATTTGGTGCCTCTAGGCAACGCATAGTTAGTGAGATTAAACTTTACACCAGGTTTTCATTATTCCTTGAAAAGTCTGTGTTCTATGATGAAGATGTTTGGTGTACACACACACATGCGCGTGCACGCCCACACACACAGAAGCGTTTCCATTTGGTTTAGATCAGGGGTCTCCAAACCTTTCTGGACAAGTTTGTGAAAGGCAGAGATCTTTCTAAGCTTCCTTTTTAAATTAAGCAGGAATTAATATATACTCAGGATATCACATTAGATATTAAAATATTCAGATACCTTATCATCTTTTAGCATTATCAGTGTTAGTGCTTAATGCCACATTACAAGTGATTACCAGTTGTCAGCTGATTTATTGCTAGATTTCAAGTACGTCATCTTTGAAACTGTTGGTTTATCAAATAAACCAAAGTTGTGGGCCGCCTTTTTCCCGCTGGCCGTATTTTGGAGACCCCTGGTTTAGCTGTTTGAAGTCAAATCCACGCAACTGATTCTGCTTGTGCTGCAAATTTTTTCCATTCCCTAGGCCAGTCCCCACGACACCCACTCCCCCACCAAAATGGATCCCCTCGGTTTGTCTACCCTCATTTGGAATGGGATGACGAATTTCTCTTGTTCCAAGGTATGTAAGTGCTGCCACCTGACCGTTGGTGGTGAGAGCCCTCTAGTGACTAACTAGTCAGTGGCCTATATCCGTGTTAGATGATTGATATTTGTCATTTTATAATTATTATTACTTAATTGTTATTTTGCTGTTATCACAATGTTAGTACAATGTTAGCTCATTTTACCTGCTGTTAGCTTATATTATCTTTTTGATATCTTAATTATTTATTTATTGATCACCCCAAACCTTCACTGTTGTCTATCATTGGTCAGTCTGTGTGTGTGTATGTGTGTGTGTAAGCATGTCAACTACTATTATTTACTGACAGGTTTCAGTGTGATTTTTATGATGTCTTTGTGTGCGGAGGGTTTTGTCTGTTTGTGTGTCTGTAGCTGAATGCACATGCATTAGTTTATTATTATCTTTTTACGATGATGGTTATTTTTCTGATATCCATATTTCAAGTTATTTCGCTGTATTCTTTGTACTAATATTTTATTGGGGTGATTATGTTAACGGTCGATGTCAGTGTTTATTTTATTCGGAGAAAAATGTTTGAAAGATAAAATTGAAAAGAAATCAATTTTTTTTTATTAGCCTGATAACGTCCATCCATTACATATGCAGCACCATACTCCTATACAGCACCACATCATGTGCTCCACTTGACTAATGGTAATAAAGCTATATCTTAGGGCCAATAAGGGGCTATGTTTCTTAGTGTATGTCACCAATCAGCTTTAAGATAATTTAGTACAGAATATTGTCTCCATCATCCGATCTTTGTTTGTTATGTTAATTTGATTCAGACTAAATAAGATTATTTTATTAAGAAATAATTTTCCTTGGCCAATCGTTAGAGATTGTAATTTAATATTTGTTTAATGGATTATTTTAAAACTCATGTGCTACACACATAGTGCGCTTGATTTGCTTCTGTACTGTGTATGTGTTGTGAAGAGTTATTTTTGTGCTAAATATATTTAGTTATATCTGCATAATTTATATTAATAATCAGATTGTTCTACTTATGGTCAGCTAAATTCTTGCCATAATGTTTCATGCTTTCATGCATCTAGTTGGTGGAAGAAGATAATCTTCTGTAACCTAGGAATGAGCTTAGAAGACATCTGAAACATTTTCTGTTGCAGTTTGCCCCCACAATTTGCTTTCACATACAATTGCTCAAGAAGCCCTTCAGTCGTATGTTTTGTTGCTTAAAATTACAATAAAACTACCCACTATCCACGTCGGGAAGTGCTAACTACCTTATCACATTAGGTCTAAGAGTATTAATCTGGATGTGACCCCCGACCTCTGCCCCCCTCCCCCTCCCGCCCCCCCCCCCCTGGTTGATTTGTCAAACCTTATGATTCACCACTTTATTCAACTTCATGGGGGAGTCTACTGTTTATAGTTGTCAGTTAAAGGAGTATAAATAAGTCATAATATTCTGTCTTCTCTAGTTGTGTAGTTGATGTAAACAAAAGTAAACAAACTATGTAAACATTGGTGTCATCTCTCGGTGATAATTGATAAGCTGTTATACTTGAACAGTGGTGCCAGCTGACAGAGAAGGTTGACCGTGACCGTAGACGCACTGACAGTTGACACACTGACAGTTGACATCGATTGACACATCCATGTTTAATTGACGTGATGATACTTTTTGTGACCAATTCAGTCGTATAATTATTATTTGGTTTCAGTACACCTTGTCTTTGTGTTGTCATACTGTTGTGGTAAGGCCGTCAATAGTGATTCCACAGTCCAGTGTCTATATGTTCCATCTCCCTGTCTCTATGTTGTGCTACCTGATTATGTATTGTTTATTAGACAAATTGATGCACTCATTTTTATGTTGCTGTTGTGATGATGTGTCCTGCATTCTATAGATGGTTTATATAATCCAATATGCAGCTGGTTTATATAATCTGATATGTAGCTGGTTTAAACCATCAAGTATGTAGATGGTTTATAATATTATATAGTCCAGTATGTAGATGGGTTGTATAATGCAATGTGTCGATGGTTTATACAATCCACTTAGTACTGTATATGGTTTATTTTTTCCTGTATGTATATGGTGTATCTGATGTTTTATGTGACAGGGTTTGGTTCAGCTACTAACATCAGATATTGATACCAACATTGTATACTCTCTTGTAGCTGGATAGAATGAGACAGTGTTCTGATTATTGGAATTTAAAAAAAAACCTGAGAGACCTTAGTCCAGAAATTATCTGTGGCTTCCATTTTTGTAGTTGTGCTGCATGAAATAAATACAAAATGGCTCATGGGTGGTAAAAAGGTGAGTAAAAGGAACGAGTTTGACCATTTTATGCAAAAGTATTATTGAACAGAATCATCTGAACTGACCATTTAAAGCGTGCTATGGTTTTGGCCTGAGTGAAAGTCTCAATATTATGTTGTGCATGTCGTCGATGGGACTGGCCTAGAATTATCTCTAGAATTTTTCAGTTTTATTTTTGAACATGATCATCCATTTTGTGGCCTCAAATGTGAAGAGTGTAATCTTAACTTTAATCTGCTCTCTGAATTATTTTCCTGGTTTTGTTCAATATTCGAGCAGCGGCACTCTGGGAGAGTTGGTGTCTGTAATACAATAAGGATGTGATTAACACAAATGCTTTTTGCAAGAAAGACAACAACTAGTAATAGTGTATCAGTTTTATAATTATTGCCAAATGTTTTTATTCCTTTTGTTTGAGGGGTTTTCTGGCAATTATTTACAGCCCGTATAGCCTACCTTGTAAACAAAAGTGGCCATAAAACACCAATCATCACCATCATGATCATCATCTTCTGGCAATTATTTAGATAATTTCTTTCTTTAAGTTTTATAAAAATACCTAAAATGGAATGTGTCATCAAAGAGTCTCCCTAAAACAAACTACTCACTCACTTACTCACTCACAGCTCCCTTAAATAGTACAATGGTTAGAGCACTCGGGGATTTTTTTCTACAGGATGATTGGACATATAATGTACCAGGAGTGACCAGGCCAAACAATCCAAACCAATTTAATGATTCACTCACTCATTCCAAGTTATTTGAAACTGTTTGATCGTTTGTTTATCAGATACAAGAGAGTTTACGGAAAATGGTTCAGTTTCTGTTGCAAATTTCAGACACTCTCTAATTAAAATAAGTTATCTGGTTACAAAAATAATGGTGATTGAATCTAACCCTGGTGTGTGATGTGTTTTATATTTATATAAGTTGAGATTGCCAAATTATGATAAAATTGTAGAATAATTATTAAACTGTGTTTTATATGAGTAGAGTATGAGGATAATATTGAGGTAATGCTATATGGTGTAATGATTTCATATTAAGATGTGTAAAGGTTTAAACTGTATTGTTGATGTTTTTGATTAACTGATGTGTATATCTGTGCTCATGTCTGCAAGTGTACGTTCACAGAAATGCACACACTAGCACACACACACTTATACATGTATACATGCATGTGTAATAAATTATTATTAGTATTACATACCACCATTCTATTACTAGGCAGCATCTTGTATTTTGCTAACACATCAGCTCTGACTTATGTTGATCTAGATGACGACAATGACTCGTTTGAAGTCGCCGTTGACACACCGCTGACGTCAGCTCGGCACAAGATGCCACAGGTTGAAGTCGCCAAACCAGCCCAGACTGAAGTCGATTTGGCTGCTGCCAAACAGGAAGAACCGCAACCACCAGCTGGTAAGTTGACAGAATACTTAATGGATTAAATGATTGATTTATTAATTGATAGATTGGTTCGTTGATTGATTGTTAGTTTCTTTATACACCTAACGCAATCTACAAAATATAATAACATTATCACATCATCGTGGAAATAAGTAATTATGTTTAATTGATTCTGTCATATTGGATGCGAATGCCAACTCTGTTATTGTAACATGATGGTTATTGTAACATGTAAAATATTATTACTTATAATAACCTGACATATCATATTAAATTGTTTATTATAACATGTCTTATCATACTTTATCATAACATATCATATCATAACTAGTTGTAATATAGTTAGGAATTATTAATCATAACATGATGTTTAATAATAATTGTTTTGTATATCCAGTTCCCGAGTTAACCATGGAAGAGAAGCAGGCATTGGTCAATCGTGATGACTTTGTTCGGTTTATAGATCGCTCTACTCGCATCATGGAGAGAGCGATATCAGAGAACGTTGACATCTTCTTCGATTACTCCGGAGCAGATGATGAGCAGGAGGACAGGTTAGGGGGTCATCTCGTAACTGGTGTCATGTTGTGATAGCATTAGCCGTCAATTTATACATTTCTCTTAAGGCATGCAACTTGTAAAAACCTACAGCTTAATGAGGTTCGGCTATATGTATTTAAACTTCATCTCTGTTATTCTAAACGAAGAGATTTAATTTAGAGTATAAGATGGAACTGGAGCCATAAACTTAGAAAGAAATTGTTAAGAATTTATCCATCTGGCTTTTTAGACAGAGAGCTGTCGTGTCATCAAAATTTATGTGTACAAATTATATATATCTCGAGTCAAGTTATATCACTGGTTAGACAATCAATATTTTAAACCTTTTAGATTAACTTTTATATCCATAATGGAGAGCAACGTGAGTGCCTAGTTTTGGCTTGTGAATAATTATAATAATAAATTTAGTAAATGTTGTTATGGCCAGTAGATATACCAAGGTGCTATAAAGTAAAATACAATTATGAGATACATAAAACTTAGTCAGAAATGTTGATAGGTTCTATGTATTATCTCCATTAGGCGTCACTTGGAGGGGAAATTCTTAAGAATAGATTGCACACACAGGATCCATTTGTATCAATCTTCTTGTTATTGACTGTAAGGAGATACAAAAATTGTCAACCCCTTGTTTAGTTTTCAACTATTAATAACTTCTTAATTCCCCCCCCCCCAGTATGACTACAATGAGATGTTATGGACAAACTAATCATACAGAATTTCAGCTTCAAATTTGGATTAATTTTTAAGAAATATTTATTGGGAAGAAATAAACAAATTTGATTATTAATTTCTCCAGATTTCTTTCTTTTTATCGTTACATTACAGTGGACTAGGAGAAGGTGAAAAGTTGAAGTTGAACAGACAGTTCTATGATGAGCGCTGGTCTAAACATCGCATCGTTACTTCTCTGGATTGGTCCGTACAGGTAGGCTGATCACCATGACAACTGGTAAACAGTGTCTGAAAGTGGAATGTCCCCAGTTTCTGTTTCACTGACTCTACGCTGGTCTTTCATGTAACTCAACAATAAACAAGTAGCTTGTACCATAGTTTGCAGCTAGAATGGCATACTACCTGGGCAGCGTATCACCGTGCCAGAATGTATTGCTCCAACAATAGGGATGCAAGTCTAGAGCAAAATGTAGATAACTTTTTAGTGCTTACCATAAATGTAATGATCACGCTGTTTTGTTTCAGATCCTAAATTAATATTATTTAATAATATCTTTGAACCACTACTTACATGATTTATAGTATATATATCTGATGGCACCAAAATTTACTTTAATGCAGTCAGTTTGGAAAACAAGCTCTAGTATTTCATCAGCATTAGTTACTACAGAAGATGTTTATTTATTATATTTATATGTTGATGTTAATTTGAAGTTCCAAAACATTTATTTCGAATTATATTCTATCTGATCCAATCATAAAATCAACACTTAATTATTATTTAGTTTCATCCACGCTGTAATAACTAAGAATATTATGTACTATAAAGTTTGGTATGTTTATATTGTGAAGTTAAAAGTTTTTCTGTCTTGAATGAGCAGTTAGTTAGTGCTCAATGTTTGGGAGTTTAGAGTTGACTCAATGGGTATCAGTGTGTTGCATAAATTGCTATAAATTTGGTGGTTTAGTTTTCGTCATCACATATGCCTACATGTTGTAAGTGACTACTAAGATGGGGCAATATTAATCATCTTTTTGTGCCTATTGTTTTTAAATCCTACTCACTGTAAATTGTTATATTTGTGCAGCATCCCGAGTTACTGGTTGCCTCGTACAATAATAACGAAGATGCTGCCCATGAACCTGATGGAGTCGCTCTGATCTGGAATATTAGATACAAGAAGACCACACCAGAGTATGTTTTCCACTGTCAGGTTAGTATCTGCATTGTCATATATCTCTCAACGTTGTCAGCTCTCCTATTTTGAAAAGAAAGAAATAAAATAAGATTTTATTAAAGCCTTCAGTCGGCAAGAACAGTAAAATAAGCAATATGTAAGCAATGTGTATTTTGCTGCTCGTAAATTCCTCTTCATTCAGATTAGAAAAAACAATAGTTGTATGCATTTAAATTAATTATTCAGCTCTCTTTTGTTTATTTTTAATGTCGAGGGAACATTGATAGTGTAACTTCCAGGTCATGAGTTCAAATCAACTCGAGGTACCTGTATTTGTGAGATGTTTCAGTAGAGCCTTGCCACTGAGTGATATGTCCCAGTTGATTTTTATTGATCGTGTTAATCCCTACTTCTTCTCCAGTCAGCCGTGATGTCATCGTGTTTTGCCAAGTTCCATCCTAACCTCATCATCGGTGGTACGTATTCTGGTCAGATCGTACTTTGGGACAACAGAAGTAACAAAAAGACTCCTGTCCAGAGGACGCCACTCTCAGCTGCTGCGCACACCGTATGTAGCATGGATTTTGTGACCAGTTGTTCCGTTTAATTTCCATAAATCCGTGATTGGATAAACTGAAGACTTTTGTTGGCGGCCTTTCACTCCTTTCTTGAACACTATTTTTACACCTTTCCTTCCATTACGATAATTTCTGATTCAAAGGTTTTTCTATTTACCACTTTTCATTATCTGTTGAACATCAGAAGTCATATATCAAAATATTTCTGATTTTAATAATAATGTAATAATAATAATAAAGTATATTTAATAAAGCACCCTTACTATCAGGAACTATTCAAAGGCACTCTACGAATAATGTATAATATAATATTACCCCAAATAGTATGTCTGTAAAAATCTTATGAGAGATTTAAAAGATAATTATTATTTATTTTTTATGAGTCTTTCTTATAACACCAAGACTGTCATCATTATCATCTACCTATAATGGCACACAGTCCGTGATATCAGATTACAAACCAACACTTTTAGGACATTTACCAGAGATTTACTCGAAATGGTCCCAGAAAGCATTAATAAAGTTGAGCCGTGATAGCGCAGTTAGTCAGAGCGTAGGACTCGTAGCCAAAGGGCCACGGGTTCGAATCTCATCCATAAAAATTGGTACCCGACAGGACGCGATGGCTAGGTGTTTGAGTAACGCTTTGTGCCTATAATGGCAGCATGCGTTGTACGCTCCCTTGGGAGTTGAGATGTGTGCTGGGTGAAAACAGGTCCGAGTCAGGGATAATAATACTGTACAGCACCTCGGAACAGGGTTACCTGGTTCTGGCGCTATATAAACATGCATTTTATATATATATATATATATATATATATATATATATTTTCTCTATTTATTAGCTTTTTTAACTGAAAATGTGCTTGTTTTATGGCCACCTCTATGTACATGGTGGGTTGAATAGGTCAAGTGATCTTCAAAGGTGGTAAGCTGAGATATATGTTTCAAACTTAGGCTGGGAGACAAACTTTCATGCCTATGACCAACCTACTACCAGCTGCAGCTTTTTTCGCATATAATTTTGTATAGGCATTTTTTCATAATTTCCCTTTATGAAAATAGTTCATCTAACGTCAGCGGCATTCGTACAGCATTTGTAATAAAATATTTAATAAAGTACGTATTTCCGATGTGTACAGTTTCTTCACAAACTGATTTAGTATGCAAAGGTGAAGTTAAATGGAATTAAATTATAGTCCTGAAACAGTTGCAACAAGACTGTTTTGCTAAGAATAACAGTTATTGTTCCAGATGTGGATTGGTAGACATTTTCTAATGTTATAACTTGTGTGGGCCTTGGCATGGTGGGTAGAACACTGGCCTGCAAACCCACAGGGTTGTGGGATCAGATCCGACTATTACCTGAGTTTGTCGGATGTGTTTTCCCCCGAAGGAGTTGTCCCTCAATCACCCATCTCAGTTGAGACCAGTGCCAAGGCTAAACAACTCAATCATCTCAATTCTTTCAACCTTCTGGTACCTCCATCCACTCACCAGTAACTCATTAGATAGTAAATCATTTTAAACAATAGCCATAATACATAATGTCACATAGACTACAGCAATGTTGATGTCTTCATGATGGAAGGTGGATGTGAGTAAGATCTTTTGTTTAGTCTAGCTAAAGTTGGAACAACAGTGCCGTATTTTGTACTAAATTGTAATCAGAACAAAACAGACTAAATGCTTATTTTCTTCTGTTTTAGCCTGGTTCAGATATGGTGTTGTGTGAAATATGTTGATGGGAAAATTGTAAAAATATATGACACAGTATCGTGTCACATATATCTTGGACAGGAAGGTGCAAGATGTGATAACAGATTACTGTGCAAGATGACTATGTCTTGTTTTATTTTATAACTTTCAGCATCCAGTCTATTGCGTTGACATGGTCGGTACACAAAATGCTCACAATCTTATCAGTGTTTCAAATGATGGCAAAGTTTGTTCCTGGGGATTGGATATGCTCTCACAGCCACAGGTCGGTATCGTATAGAACCATCTCTGAAATGACATATTAGTAACATGTGCAGATAAAAAATTACAATATCTTATCTCAGGTATGAACAAAATCCTAATGACAGATAGATTGTTTCGGTGTGTTATTTGTATATTATAGATTATGTTAAAATTAATCATGTAATGGCATGGCTTTGCTTATTCTCTGTTGGAAGTTGTCCTTGTGTTGTGTGTGTGTGTGTGTGTGTGCATGCGTGTGTGCGTGCATTACAATATCTACTTATCTCCAACCAGGACAGTATGGAGCTGATACATAAGCAGTCCAGATCAGCAGCTGTTATGTGTTTCTCATTCCTCTCTGGAGATGTCAACAACTTTGTTATTGGTACAGAGGAGACAGCTGTTTATACAGCCTGTAGACATGGCAGGTCTGTTGATATTATGATATAACAGTTTCTTGCCTTCACAGCCAATGAAATCTTTTAGCGTAATCTTAATGTACCATATTTACTCTACATCTTCATAGTTTTTAATTTCATACACATTCTCACTCCATTAAATAATGCATATATTAATGGAAAAGTACATTGCCACATACTACATTTATGCTATAGTAGGCCATGATATGGTTGAATATTATATATATATATATATATATATATATATATATATATTATTATTCTTTACAGTAAGGCTGGTATTAGTGATATATTTGAAGCCCATAACGGTCCTGTGACTGGGATAGACTGTCACACAATCCCTGGACAGATAGACTTTTCACATTACTTTATCACATCATCATTTGATTGGTCCGTGAAGCTGTGGAATATCAAGGTAACAGTCAGATATTGATAAACGTACATAAAGAGGATGGCAGTAACTATTTCTGAACTGGAACCATCTGTCATACAGATAAGAATTTGTATATTTCATGTACCTATACGTCCCATGCATCATTGAGAAATATACAAGTAGCTTGAAGTTTTACAGGTTTGTTTACAACCAGCAAGCTACTAAGTGCAAACATAAAGTATGACATAAAAGCCTGTAACAAATAAAACAATAATGTACATAACTATAATTAAGTTAAAAATGCATTTCAATCACAGATGTCATTGGAAATAATCAACAGCATAATCATAATCAATATAAAATCATGTTAAAGAAACTGAAGAAAAACACTACAGTTATCAAGCGCAGTTATCATCTAATCTGAATATATATTTATGTACACAAATATGCTTACCCTGGATTTTGCATACAGGGGCTTTGTAAGTTAAACGCCTAGCCCAGGGTCTGACCCAACAATATTGAGAACCAAAAAGGAAGCTATATTTTGACAGTAAGCTAATTACTAGCTATGAGATTAAAAAAAACATAATCTTATATATGCTGAGTATTTAAAGCCTAAATTAAAATGAAATGCATCCATCTCCAGTCCAATAATAAAGACTCCAACTGATGTGGTGCTAATGCATTAAATAACACTCAGTTCCTCTGAAAAAATAATTATTAAACTGTACTCATTAACCAAATATGGCAGTTAAAAAAAAATATATTAATGATGGACCGACCTATGGACCAATACCGGTAACAAACTGTTGTGTTAACGCTGAAATAAACTATATTGCAAGCAAAATAAAAGTAGCAGCTGGTTATATGCACACCAGTATGTTCCCATGAATATTTGTGTGGTAAGTGGACCGTCTGTTTTCCATCAACCAAAGAAACACCCGTACATAATAACAATCTGTCAGTTTATGAATTTATAGATTTATGGTTGTGTAGATTTTTTTTTAGATATGCAAGTTGGGATGTGTTGATCTTTTACTCTGACTCAGTGTCATCATATTATATATATATGTGTGTGTGTGTGTGTGTGTGTGTTTGTGTGATTTCTATCGAGAATATATGGTATCTCAATATTTCTTCAAACACAAGGCAAAAATGACACCTTATCCTGAAAAGAATTAACACTCAAGCATTTGTTTATGAGCAATATTATTTTGTTGAGCAGGGAAACGCACATCTCGATTATTTGTCAAATCTGGATATTTATGGTTTCAAAAAAATATGTTTGATTATCTATATTATAATTGGACCGTCTCCCAATGGTAATTATATCCCCAAACATTCTGGTGTAATCATTGATAAGTTTTCCCTTTATATTATTTTCTTTTTGTTATACATCGGTACCGATAAATATCCAAACTAAGGAGTCTTGTTTCATAAGCCTTATTAAATATTCTTTAATAATATTTGACTATTAGTTATTATAAAATTGCCTTTATTTGTTTTTTTATATATTTTTCTAGGATAACAAGCCATTACATTCATTTGAAGACAACAATGACTATGTCTACGATACAATGTGGTCTCCAATACATCCAGCATTATTTGCTATGGTAGATGGAACGGGACAATTGGATTTATGGAATCTTAACATAGACACCGAGGCAAGTTGTGTTGAGGTCTTTAGTAAATGCTGGGCAGGTATCCGGAATGTAGTTTTCTGAGCACAATTAAAAATATTCTGGTGACAATGCGATTATTATTTTTAGATCATGTGATGTACAGTTTGTAATACGACACATCGGTATTTACCCTATATATTTGTCCCCCCATTTATTTTCATCCAGTCTGTTCTTTCAAAATACCTTGTATGTTTTGGAGCATGACCAAAATGTGATAACTGATGTAATTTTTAATCTTTCTTAAAGTGGCTTGTAAATGCCATTCCATATAAATAACATTTCACATGTGTAGTCTCAATTACAATAGTGAAGCCGTTCATAAAGTGGCACTGATAGTCACCATCAAATAATACTTTTAAGTTTAAATTAATTCACATGTTAAAAAGAAGTTGGTGTTGATTGCATATAAAACTACCAGTAATTGACCACAAAATCAACCCATAGATAAGTACTGGGATAAGAAGTTAACATTGATAAGTAACCTCTATGTATAGACAATATACAAGAGAGCGTAATCAATTGGCAATTTATTGTCTCCATACATACTGCCCAATTTGATGTTTTATTGATTTCAATACATCATCACTTCTTATACCTATAACCACACAGCAGTCTACTTTTTCCTGCAACAGGCCACTGTGAAATAACGTGTCAGAATGCTGCAAACACACCGTACTCTGGGGATAAATAAATTATTTACTTTTGGGTCATCTGTAGAATTAATTATTTGATTGTGGAAGAATGAATAAAGTATCTATAGTACATTTGGTGTTCACAGTTAATGAAAGGTTCATTAGCTTAGATCTTAGGGCTCAGTTCTTCACGGATAGTGTATGATGTCGAGTTTTTGTATGTGAACCCATTGCGTATGTATGCATGAATTTTTTTTGTATGTATGTGACACTGCATATGTTGTCATTCACAAGTTTATGTACACATACTACAGCAGCCGTTATTAGAACTTATCCAATATTAAACCATAATCTTCATTGATCTGTTTAGTTACCGACTGCCAATACTGTAATAGAACCTAACATAGCATTGAACAAATGTCGTTGGCATCAAGGTGGACACAGCATAGCGGTAGGAGACGATAACGGACGAGTCCATGTCTATGATGTTGGAGAGGTTTGTAGAAACCAGTAGGGTGTGCTTATTTAAAAAAGGTTTCGCGATCCAGCTGCGATCGGTTAACTCTAAATTCCCAGATTTCACTGGACACAGATATGTTAATGTTGGTTTGTGAAGTGTACACTGTTCGAGGAAATTGTAATACGATGGATCGATCTTTTAACTAGGATTGGTACATTGCTGAATTCTGTAAACGTCTACAGTTTTAATATTAAGTGACAAATTGTCCGAGCGAAATATGGTATTTTACGTATTGTTTGTGTTTGTTAATACCAATCATTCCATCTTTGCTTTATGTAATTTATCTTGGTACTTCATCTGTTTACACATTATCTCATTTGAGGGATATTCTTTGAGTTTGCCATTGACCAACTTATCCATTTACTGATGGTGCTAACGTCTTTCACCTTCCAGACACTGGCTCAACCCAAGAGCGATGAGTGGTCTAGATTTGTACACACATTACAGGATCTCCAAACGACAAAAGCTGACCAGGAGGAAGAAAGCAGCTTTGGCTCATCGTTACTTTGAGAGAACATAAATTATGATAGTTGATGTTAACAAGACAAATTCAGTCAAATATGTACATAAAATGGTCAAAGAATGCTTGACTTTAGAAATGACATTTTCCCAAGAATTATCATAATCATGGCCAATAGTGCTACTTTTGTTTTAATTATTTCACTTATTTGAGCATGTTATTTTCTTCAATGGCAAACGTGTTGTTATTTATAGACTTGTGTACATTCATGACCAGTTCAGTTCTATCGTATTTAACACATTCTGCTTGTAGTCAGTGGTATTACACATAATCTGCCTTGTTAGTCATTTGTGTATGCAGTCAAGCCAACAAAGAGCTTTTCCACGAGGCCTATCGGTAGAGTCCCTTTGTGTGCAGCTTACAATGGACATGGATAGAATGCCTTCGTTTGTGTTTAGTTTAAAATGGAATATTCCTGTTTACATAAATTATAATAAAGTAATTATTTTGGTCGATGGATGATCGTGTATAGCTTCCACCTCCTTCATTTGAAAATTTGTGGTCTGGTACAAATTTAGGTTCAAGATGGAGATATTTATTTTAAACAATTTCCATACGTAAACTTGTATATATAAATATACATTAAGGTGAAAATACGAACTGTGTGGTCAAAATATCCCAAAGAAAAGGTTGACTTGCTGTTATTATCATAGAATGTTGAACCTGTGGAGGCCTTATAGGAGAGAAGTACAATGTATGATGTTTTAGGCATCCTTGTAGTAGAAATTTCGGTAATCTTTCACCTGTTGTATACAACCTGTAGAATTATTGTATGTTGGCTCAGTGAAAGGTGTTGAGAATGATTACCTGTTTTGGCTTGGTAATAATAACACCGAGGGACTACACCTAAGGAGTGAAGCCTTTTACTAAAGGATGAAACATGCAATAGATATAGACAGCACGTTCAGACAGATGAAAGGAATTATTGTATGGACATCTACAACATAAGGAAAAAGGATGCCAATTAACCAGTTACTAGGTATAAATAAAAATCATTTAAAAATCAGATTAAAATATGTTTCCTAGAGCCAGGAAGTGTTTGTTGGTATAGCAGAACCAATGTTAACAAGCACCTCTGCTTTATGGTCCTATTTGTTTGTGCGGTTGTGATAAATGAAAACATGACCTGTACTTCATGCAACTGGGTCATCGTGACGGGCAAGTTAGTGAAATGACTCGCTTAAATAAGGGTTTAATCCATTTATTTTGCTTAATGTGTATGTAGGATAAAGGTTTTTTTGGCTAGTTGTTTTCTGCTTTCTGCATAAATGGTTCAATGGCTATTGTTTGTTGCCGTCTTTGTATACATATACATCACATACGGGGTTAGCTGGAATGTGTCCACAGACTGGGAATCGCATACACAATATGTCAAACACGAGGGGAAAAATTACACACACACACGACCCTTAAAATAATTCATAATATAATACACAGCTATCGGTACAGAACAGACATGGGAGTCAATTCAACACCCAGAATTGATTATTTAAAAAGACGGAACTGATAAATTTGGAACTGGAATTTCCTACAAAAAAATTAAATCCACAAATTAATTTACCATTTCATTTTTTAATTCAGAAATATTTCTTCCATGACAATCCTACTTGGAATAAAACTACAGAGTATCTACTTGTTGTACAAAACCAAATTGAAATTGACCCATGTCTCATACATACCATCAACATGCACATGCCATCAATCAATTCCCAGAATAGTTCTCAACAGGTGAAGGTTTATTTAGCATAAATGCTGCCCTCAGTGACAACGAGTATATGCACAACATAATCAGCATATTCATTACAAATCTATGTCGCGTCCTCTCAAACATTATGTTTTACACAAAGTGAGTTCCCATTCTCGATGACTGGCCAACAGTCCACCGCTGCTGCCATCTGGTGTGAATAGTTGTAAATGTTACTTAATTACCAATAATTAAAACCAGAAGAGACGACTTCCTGTTTTCACAGACTCGGGGGCTGGTTTCGTTCTGTCGATGTCTTCCGGACCGGGCACACGTTCTGGTAATGGGACGATTCTCTCCGGCTTCGGTCGATTTGTCTTGTGAACGCGGACTTTTGCAAAGTAACCCGCCTCGGGTCGTTCTTGACCCAAGTTTGTCTTGATGCACTCATCGAATTTAGCCTGTGGCTTACGACAGCTAAAACACAGTAGGTAAAAGATATGAGCAAATAATGGATTAACCGACAAATAAACAAATACTGAAGGTAGACGAGCACGGATTAATTATCCGAAGATGTCCAAATTGTAATATAAAGATACCAAACACTGACTGGATTATATGGAATTGGGTACTTCAAGTATGTTCCCCAGGGTGTTGACTGTTCTGTGTACATGTTGGCTGGTTGATTTGTTTTTCCTGGGCGCTGGTTACATATAGCTGAGTGGCAGCTCCTCGGGGAAACATCCCACAAACACGGATATGAACCGACAACCTGTAGGTTTGCAGTAGTGTTCTAACTCTGGTAGTATATGTGCTGCCAGGTGGTGAGTGGATTGTTTGTTTCGCCTCAATGCCAGTCAAAGCTGGGACATATAGCCAACTGGAGGTACATCCCCCATTAACAGATGTAACTTACGAGTTGAACTCTTAACATTGAGGTTCACACTGAACTAACATAACACCACTGACTTTGGACAAGAGTTGTTACTTATCCAGTATACAAACATACATACATAGTATGTAGCTCTGCTGTAATTTACAAGTTGAAATACTAGTTTACATTACAGTAAACAAATATTTCTACTTGTCATGGGGAGCCATGTTCTGGTGTTTGTAATGTCTTATGCTAAGCAACGTGTTGGAACTCTCCTTGAAGCTGGGTAATTCCCTGGTACGAATCCTCCAACTAGCTTTTATATATGCATACTAGTTGACTGAGCATATGGATTAACCAGCTGAACAATGCGGATTGTCGTAATATTGTATGATGTAATTGGAGTCTTGGCCATATCTGAAGGTTGTCTCATCTTTGACTTCGCTTCATTACCTCCGGAGGTCACTTGGCCCATTTAGCCTACCATGTGTACCATAAAACATCAATCAACACGAGAGGCTAATTCCAGGACAAATACTATAACCAGATGACACATCCAACAGACACAAGTAAAACTGAGATTAGAACTGCTTAACCCAGACATGGATATTAATAGATGCTCAAAGATATTCCTCAGGGCTCAGACAGTCATCTTATAAACATTCACACAATGAGGAGGGGGGGGGATTAAGATAAAAATAATTAAATGGCACACCAAAAGAAGTCTGGAATATGATAATAATATTGACAATTTCAAATCCTTAGAGCATAAGTAAATAACTAGAATGTAATAATTATATTCAAATACAACTTAAATTATTTACATTCATCACATATAACATAAACACACTCGTATATATTCAGTCAAATGCTGAATAATTGGTGTTACTTAACGAAATTACATGACCATAAGTAACTGAACTATATCTTACTTTTTATAAGCCATATCAAAGCTAGAATGATCCAAACACTGCCAGTATTCCGTAAACTCGGCAGCACAGTGTTGTTTGACCTTTCTGAAGAAGTCCAAGCCACATTTTGTCACTTGTTTGCCCTCCTGGAGACATTTCCTAGGATCTTTAGTCTCCTGGTAACAGAGCATAAACTCCTGGAAAACAATAGATAAAATAAGACTGTGATCTCGGAGCAAAAAAAAGAGGCCCCGATGACCAGAAATAGTCTGACAAATCCGAACATGACCTACAATAAAAACATAATACCAAGTTGATTTCATTTTGTTAATGGCCCCATTTCTCAAAAATTTCTTTTAGCAACAAAATAAAAAATGACGTTTTTCCCATGGAAATGACTATTTTATCAAGATATGGATAATTCTGTACACACTTTTTCACATAGTCTTTTTCACCTGAGAGATCAATATAATCTGTTCTATTTGTTAGGCTACAGCAAGAAATATACCTTTTTAAATTTCCCCACAAATCTGAAGTAAAGGGACCATGAACAGAAGATCATTTCAATGAATAGTAAATCCTGTTCAAGATTTTCCCTCAAAAGGGAGTCATTATATTTTCTCACAATGCAGTTCACTCTTGATTATGTTTCCAGTCGCAACTAACTAATCCACTTTTAAAAGATCAAAAACAGATAAAAGTATTTTATTTTATTGAATAACATTCCTGTATTGCAACTAAAGACCATTTTAATAGAGAAAAAGACTAAATCACTGCTCCTGGTGACTGTTATTACAAAAGGACTCAAAAAGCTAGCCACCTCCTGATTGGTCAGTCGATTTGCAGACCTCTATGAAAAGGACCATTAACTGAAAAGTTATCAGAATTCAAACAAAGCTGAAAATTAGGCGCGATTTAGAAAGCAGCATCGGGTACCAACTGTGGTCTCAGGTTAGAAACAGCTATGGTGCTACTTTTCACTAAAGGTAAATACTGAAAATCTTTCAGCAAATTATTTCATATTACACGGATACTGAAACTAATATATTTCAGCTGAATGATTGTGTCTTTCCAAAGAATTTAACACAATATTTATCAAGACATAAACCAATGATTGAACTGACCAATTTTTCCAGATGATTGACACATTTAAGCCTTAGTTATTGATGTTGACTTATAGGGGATTTTTAGCATGGGTTTCAATGGATTAAATAAAAGATTTTAAAAGTAAACTTTTAGCTGAATGTAAATTGATTTTAATGAAGATTGTTTAAATATTTAATGTAGAGTTTTGAAATATTATTTTTACTTGTACCTGGGAACCAATCATATATGTATCACCTTTAGATTATTAAATAAAAAATGTTATTACATTAGAGTATTAACACCCTTGACATTTACATGTAGTAAACATTGCATGAATGGCTGATTCAGAAGGAAAAAAACAGTTCACTTTCAATACAAGATATCATGCACATCGTCATGTCAGAAGGCAGAGGTTCTACAAAAATAAGTTTGAACTAGACGAGCCGGACCATGACAGTCATGCAGATTGTGCTGAATTTTAATCTAGTTTAGTGGCATATATCTATTTGATAAAGTCTAAGCCATTCCTATTAAATGCAAAATTATGATCTGGAGATCACATACCCTAATGGACTATAAATAAAATCCTAATATTGCTGATAAATAGCCTAAATACAGCTTTTCAGTAAGACATTTATCAGCCACTACACGTGTAAATCGCCATGTAACACAGTGATTCTGAGAGTTCTAACCCGAGACTATAGTGTGAAATTCAGCCATATGGTGGCGCCAGGGGTAATTGAATCCATCTAGTAGAGGTATCCCTCTGCACTTGAAAGTGGAGTAACTGAATTTATTTTTAGTGATACCTAAAAATTGTGCCTGGCCTCATCATATACATGGTGGTTGATAGACAAAACATATTAATACAACCTAAAATGGTCAGGTGGTAACTTTTTAGGAATTTAGTTCATTTTATATGTAATGACCCATATTTATATATATTATATATGGATTTTCTAGTTTGGTGCCCAATTTGTCACTCATGGTTGAGCAGCGATATTGATGGGACTGCACACTGTGCACACACATATCTAAAAGTCTGCACTCATCTTAGTGTAGGGGCAAAATGCACGCATATTGATTTTGTTAAAACCGAGCACATGAAAATATAAATAAATATTATCATCGATGAGGAAATCCACATAAAATGTCTGCAAAATCATTATGCAAATGATGAATGAATAGACTCATAAAGGAGACCATTATCAGCCTGGACATATCCCAATGGTACATTTCAATATTCGTAAGTCGACATGCACCGAGCAGCCGTAACACCCTTGCCGCTTTAACAAGCAGGTCTACGACTGGCTTAGCTTCGGGAGCAACAACCAATAAGAGCGCCTGCACAACACTGAGCGAAGGTCAAGATTAAGAGTTGGGAGAAATTCAGCAGTGTTTACTAGTATACAATAGAAAATGCCTCCAAATAAATGTTTACGCCCACTCCTGGGTCAAAGACCAATAGCACAAATGTTTGCTCCTAGTAATAATAATCAACCCAGTGACAGTCTGCTGTGTCAAATTCACAGTCTAGTCTTGAAAATTGCCTCCTCTGCCTGTCAGTGTCATGACTGCGACCTTGGCTGACTTGGATCACAACAATAACACTGCCACTGTCAACAGTAACACATGTCCAGTATCAGAAGTAGAATCCAATGAGAATCAAAAGTTATGTGAATCAGCAGAGGTAAGCTTACCTGAATCTTTAGGCCTCAATAAAAAAATCACTAAATAGCAAGAGAAGCGGTCCAACTTGCATCCCTGGCTTTTTATGATGCCAATATTTAGAAAAATTTTGCACACTGTGCACCAAGACCAAGAAAAATAACTTTCAAAGAGTTCATTGACAAGGCACGAAGAGCTGAGAGACCACCAGGCAGCACTAAAGGCACCATTGCAAGCCACTAATATGAAAAGGGCCATTGACAACATAATGTTAGATAAGGATGAAGCTGTTTACTTTTTTACACTGCAAACATCCAGTGCCCATTCATTTCAATTTCATGGGGCACTTTTATCTGCCTCTTTTGTTAGGATCACTTGCCTCGGAGTTTGGTATAATAAATTTTCAATAAGTATGGCACCAAGACGAGTTACAAATATAATATTAATACTATAGAACTTCTATATTAGAAGTGTGAATAGGGGCCTATATGCTAACTGAAATACTAGACACATGTATGTATGAATCCATTTAATTAGCTATCAGAAAACAGTAAATTTACATTTAGTTAGAATGCTAGCCAATATATACCAGTATTTTGTTAAGGAACTAAAGTCTCACAAAATATGAAGATTCTCTCTCAAAATCCTGGATTCTTCCCTAATCAAGCTAAACACAGAGGTCTTATTTGTTTTGATGTTATTGTTTGTAATTAACCACAACTAAAATAATTTCACAAAAAGCCAATACTTAAATGCCAATAAGATCAATCTGATTGTGGGCTAGGAACTTAAATCAATCAGTGGCCTGTTTGGGGTTCAGAAAATGTGGTGTTCTTTGGCAAATTATACTAGATCTACATCTAGTTCATGCAGTTAAGAACCTACACTCTGGATAGAACAATTCATAAGCATTGAATGATTGATTGACAGTCACCCAGGGCCAGAACATGCCATAAATGATAAAGGCTTAACTCCCCTTAACTTAAGGCATAACTTCAGATCCTTAGCCTTATCACTTATGTTTCATTTGTTTTGAATACAAAATGAACAGTACCTTCATCTGTTTATGCTGAAAAATTTGCGTTGAATGAAACTACTTTATTTATAAGATTAGAAGTAAACTATCAGAAGTATATTATCAAGATCTAGACTCTAGCCAGTCTAGATCTAGTCTAGTCTCTAGATGATCACTCATTCACTGATTAGATCTATCATCTAGTAATACCTTGCTTTGGTTGTCGCAATATTTGCCAAAATGGTGTGCGCCAGCCCTCAAAACTGGTGTTGACATTTCAATCTCCTGCACCTCAAGTTCTTCATAGCTTGGCAGCCAGTCTGAATTCTTAAAAGGCATAATGTATATTTATTACTTTTTCCCAAACTAATAGCAAACAACACGACCTTCACAACACACAGCCGCCTGCTGGCTGACAACAGCACCATCTAGCGAATATAATCACTCCTAACCAAACTATTCGCCATCATGGCTTCGTCAGAGAGCTTGTATTTATGTCCGAGTTCAATATTCATTCAAAGATGTACGCCATTTAGTAATAAGAGCACCAGGAGCATGTTTATTTTGTTTTTTTCGGGGAGAATCCCCAGGCTGTCGCTTATTCGGCACAGTCTCTATCTTGGAGTGGTTGAGAAACACCTCCCCCACCACTGCAGTACGGAAAGATGGGGCCGAAATAGCCTGAGGGTGGTCACTGCAAGAGTGTTTTACGTTCTCAGGGTTTTTAACGTCCCTCCTTATTTTAAATAATTAGCTATCCCAGGCATCTACGTAGTATTTAACTATGCCATAAATATTACAATTTGCATCCGTTGCGAATTAAGATATGTTTTCAGCATATGGATAGTGCTCTGTACGTTTTCAACTCCGCGCCTTCTAATAATAATGATAATAATAATAATGTATATTTAATAAAGTGCCCTTATTAGAAAAAGCGCAGTACGTGATGCTACCAATAAGATGTATGTAAAAATCCAATGAAACATTTGAACGATAAACATTGTAGATTGGTGAAAGCAACCTTTGAAAAGTACCGAGGTCTGGGACGCGGCCCGTCCCGGACATCGGCCTTAGCTATGTTCTCTCTTTCACAACTCCGAACTCATGTGTTCTCGAATCTACTTTATTACTCTACTCAAAACTGTACAAAAACTATACACTCCTCGAAACTCTTATCGAAACCCTTATAAAAAAAACCTATGAAAATCTACTAAAATCCAGATATTTTTAGGGAATTGTCCCTTCAGCACCGTCAGCGTTGTTGTCCGGTAGATCCCGCATAGTCACCTGGTCCATTCAGCGCCGACTTGGCCGAGTCGAGAACAATCCCCCACTAAAACTATTCACACACATTCAAACAGGTATATAAAGGGGACCCCCCCCCCCCCACCGCAGCACAAACAGCGTGTTGTCCAGTGGAGACTCGCATGTCCCTTGATCCAATCTCCGCTGACTTGGCTGTACCATTACAAACATTCAAACAAAGCTTTCACTCATTCAACCCACACCACGAAAACATCAATAGAGTACAAACCCTGCGGCTATGATATCTACACCCGTGCGATCCCAACAACTGACTGGCCACAAATCCCCAAGCGGCACCGAACGGGTGACTACCGACTTCTTTCGCACATCAATCAATAGGAGCACTATGGTTTCGTACCCATTGACCCCACAATTCGTCGGCCACAAACATTAAAGCGGCACGAACGGGCGATTACTAATTCTCCCTACATAAATTAATTAGACAACCGACCATGACTTTATACAGGCACCGGAGCTTTTAGTTGAGACTATGTCTGAACTCGACGATGAAAATTTGTCAAAAAAAGAATCGGGTGCAGTGAAAACATACACAAATCTGAAAAGACGAGGTTTCAGCTAGCTGACTTAAATTAACATGTTCTGGGGTGAATTCCACAGAGTGGGGAGAGCATATGATAAAGCACGAGTGGCAGCATAAGTTTTAACTCTGGGAACAGAATCTGTAATGTTGGTGTTTTTAAGGATTTAGATCTGTTTTATCGTCATTTACTTTTAGATGATTTTGAGTTATCCATAGCCGAATATCAGCAATGCAATCTCCTAAATTCTTCAAAGAAGAGGAGAAATTTAACTCATTTTAATAATGCAGTGATATACAGCTGTGTGTCATTGGCATACAGGTGATGTTTAATGTCCTATCTCTTTGTTAGGACGAAAAGAAAATGTCCTATCATAATTTTAGATAAAAATGTTAAACCTGAAACATGTCGATCTGTAATTGTTTAAAATACTATAGGTCAGGATGTAATAAATGGATTACAATGCAGCTTTTATGGATATTGATAGAAAACACATGGATAATGATTTATTAATTATCTTTATAATTGGGTTTATCGTAACACCCTGACACTCTTTCACAAGCCATGTAGGCATAGGATCGTCTGAACAGAAAACATCAGATGACCTTCTCAGCAAATGTCTGAAGAAGATCAAGCATTATCGACATCCAAGACTTTTTCTACCAGCTATAGAGGTGTAGCCAATGATAAGGTGTTTGAAAGGAACCCATCGTGTATATTTAATGTTCTTCTACATAAGAAGTGACTACAACAATATACCATATCTTATTATCGGTTGATAATATTTCGGAGGATAGCCTGATTTTAATGTAGTATTTTATTCACGACGCGGTATCTATGATTTCCCTTGCGTGTTTTAAAGGTGACGGGAAAAGAAATTTCACATTTCGAAGTAAATATAATGTAGCAAACAATTCTTTTATTTCCTGTACAGATGCACCGGTATTTATATTAACATTTATAGTTACACTCATAACAATTCTAACAACCAGCTATCATGTTTTCATTAGAACGTCCGCTAGGGATTATTCTGTGACGTCATCTCTGAAAACCACCACGCATTAGTGAGCTCCGGTGGCCTAGTGGTTAAGCACCCGGCACTTGGTGCCAACGGTCGCAGGTTCGAACCCCGCAAGAGGTCGAAACTTTTCCAGGGATCAATTTCTCGGCTCACTACATCGTGGGTGGCTGACCACGTTAAATGGCGGTGCCGTCTCCACTGAATTATTTAAAATAAAGGGGGACGTTAAAAACCCCCTGAGGACGTAACACACTCTGGCAGTGACCACCCTCAGGCTATTTCGGCTCCACCTTTCCGTACTGCTCCGCTGTGAGTGGTGGGGGAGGGAGGTTTCTCAACCACTCCAACATAGAGGCTGTGCTGATTAAGCGACAGCCTGGGGATTCTCCCCGAACAACAAAGCCAAAAACCACGCATTGCCACAACTTTGTTTACAGGTGTCTTGACCTGTTGACAGATAAAATGCCAGATTCAGACAAAAGTTTTGACCTTCTCAGAGATATCAAGCCCTACGGCTTTGAACCACCCGCGAAAAAGGTCACAGACAGTATTAATGAGGGACTTTTGTTGCAACACCGTTTTGCAACACAATGCCGGTAGATGGGGACACGTGAGGGGCCAAGGTATCGCGTGTTTTACTATTTCCTGACTGTGTACAAGCATATTCCATAGACAAATTCAGAACACAACAGTTTCATCAGATTCATAAATATATGTAACATAACTCTAGTTTAGAGGTTAATTTTCTTAACATGCCTTCAACGTGTTGTTCGGTACCCGAATGTTCAAATAGAGGAGGCCATCAATTCCCATCTGACCGGGACATGTGTAAATTGTGGGTTAGTGCAATCCGCCAAGTGGCTGACAAAACGGGAAAATTGTGGCGGCCAAGTCAAAACAGGTTTGCCCGTCGCATTTCAAAGCCGATGACTACAAAACGACAAATATCAGAGGTATGATACGTTAATTTATATATTTGATCATATGAATACGTGAATTATTTACGGCCTATGCTATGGTATAGCCATTCGTTTTGGTAGCCGAAGGCCGAACCAGATACAGACTGTGTGAGTAGGAGGCCGGTCATTTGTGTGTGGTTAGGTAGTCGTGACTGTGATTACAACGAAGCTGTTTCTTATATAAATGACACAATCAATAATACATTCATTTTTGGTTTGCTTTAAATCTTATCAGTCATTACAACAGTGTGTGTACTTATTTCAGGTTAAATAAGAAATTCAGTTATAACTATTAGGAAATCAACATAAATGCATTGATTATCTATAATTTATTACTCAGTTAAAACATAAGATGTTATTGGTTTGATATTTTTATTGTATATTCATATGAAATCTGATTTCTTTCAGGGTTCCCTACAGCAGGGAAGAAAATGAGGTTGCAGGATGGGTCAGTCCCAAATTCTGCTGGACGGAAAAGGAAAAATCAGCCAATTTCCCATCACCTGATAATAATAGTCATGGTTGACTTTCAGCAAAAGTTTTCCATGAATATCAAATTGAAAATAAGGAACTGAATCAGGATTAACTAGCTTGTTACATGCTGTATATGGGCATTTAATTTCAATCATACCATCATCTCCCACTAAACCATCTGGTGAGCATCCAATGTAGGGAACATCTAATGAAACAACTATGCCGGACTCATTCACAGATACACTCTGGCCATCATGGGATTTTTTGAGCTTCTCAGCACAAGATGTTCCATTTTTACAGGTGACCCAGTATATTTTTTTGCTTGGTGAAATGTCTGTAGTACCTGGGTGCAGATCTCCTGGGTAATTATCCCCTCCTTCAGTTTTGTCAGTGCATGGATGACCAGACCGACATGCTTACAGTGTGCTTCAGGTCCCATACCTGCAGCACATTCACACTGGCATTGTTGTACAACACCGAGACTATCCAGCTGGATGTCCACATTATAGATGCATTTTTTATACATCTCTACAGAGACACGCCCACATATGTAGACGTTCTCTTTCTGACTGGCAAGTCTAATGGAGCGAAGGAACTTTGCCTTGTACATTGCCTTGCTGTTTTCCTTCAGATCTTGGCCATATAGATCCATGTAGATTTTCACCTGTTCTTCAGTGACTGTGGGCATTTGAAAATATATCATATTAGTATTTATATATTACATTTTTCATTTGAAAAACTTGTAAAATGGATTGAAAACTATAACATCATTTGCCTGTTAGCTCTGATATTGGAACAGATTACCCAGTATAAGCTTAATATTAAAAAAATGAACCTACATTTAAAACAAAATAAAATATTCCAGCAATTTACCTGTGTCTCTGAATTGATATCTTTATACCCAGACTGCTCGGGCACATTCATGTTGAACTGCTCAGACTGGACCAGCTGGTGTCCAAAGTTGTCATTCCTATCATAGGATTCCAGCCTGAAGTTGAACAAGGAAATATAATTTTCTGAATGACAAAATCTGTAATTTATTTTAAGAAATGTCTTATCATAAAATAACCATTGCCAATATACTTGTTAATATTTTCGTAGACATGATACACATCATACAGCAGGGGAGCGATTGTATTTTTCCGTATTATCGCTCAAAAGATTACCACACATTCCAAGATTATTTACATGAAATTAACTTACCTTTCAATCAGTTGATGCTTTTTTCCTGACAACTTTGCTTTTCTCAACCTGAGTTCCTGCTTCAACAGAGGAATCGTCATTTCTCCGTAATCTTTTGAGTGTTTTCGTTTAGACATTTTTTGTACTCGTGTGGAAGGCCCGGTGACGACTGCTGCCACCTACCGAGCGACCAGAAGAATCCGCTCAGGAAGTCTCCCATTGTGAGGAATTAGCTGCAGCAAGTGCAGATGTGGATCTAGAGTAGGCACCTGTGACACCGGCACCCGCCAACGGTCCACAATGATACGTTTAACAAAGACAATATAGAACACGAAACACAGGTTAAACAAGGCCACGGCGAGTGTTTGGCTGGCATCTATGTTTGTCAAACCTGACATCGCATTCTCGATTAAAACTGTGACGTATTTGTCCATGTGAGATGCTAGCAATGCAAGTTTTAAAACCACAATAACTTTATTTATAGGAAAAATTAAAATATATTTGTTACTGAAATTGATTTTAATAAATAACACTGACTAATTTGGGAAACCATTTCCTGTGACTTTAAGAACCATAAGCATGAAAACAATTCCGAATGTTCTAGGAATGTAATCTGTTTACTGGTTAATCGCCACTATATATTCCAAGATTTAAAAAAAATCGACTTTCAATCAATGTCACATTTAGGCTTCCATTTGTGTTATATAGTTGCCGAAAAGTTACAGAAATAAATTATACGACGTGGCTGATAGCTTTAGAACATTTGGTATAAAAGTTAAACAAAACTCAAACACGTTAATATACCGATAAATTTATCATATATCTTGCATTGTATCTTTTCTTCGGTCAATTTTAACGGAAAATGACAGCTCTATAGGTTAATACAAGAATATATAAACATTCTACAGAAAAAACACGAATGGTCTATATATGGCATTCCATAATAGGAGCTAGAAACGTGTTTAACTAAATTCCCACATTCCATCCTAGATCGATCCGACCGGTGGGGTAGACAAGTGAAAAATCGTTCACCTTGTGATACAAACACTAATTTCGGCACTTGGATCACTTATTGAGAAAACCCGAAAATTCAAAATGGCCGCCGTTTTATCCAAGACGGTCATCCTCAACATAAAAATTTCTTAACCAACATAGAATTGTATCTGATTGACCAATTTTAATGATTTTGGGATCAAACCAGGTGTTATATAACATGCTGAAATCAAATATGTAACTCCAAAATACCTCGGAATCTCGTCTCTCTTCAACGCAATTATTATCATCATTGATTGACATTTAGTACATCATTTCGCTATAAACCTTAAATCATAAGTGTCCGCCACCGGAAATTAAGAATTAGACATGTCCACCTACGCTCACTAATGTTCACATCTGCAGCTACACAGTGCAGTGCACAGCAAGCCAAACTGGTAGAACCTGCCACGACATTCTGTCTTGCATTCACACTTGGTCAGTTGATGGCAACTCTCAGCAATTGCTTGAAGCGTCGTCCAGAAGACACCCTACAGGTCACGCCGCCTTATCCATCCCCAGACAGCCGAACTCTGGGTTTCTGGCTTGCTCACTTTCGACTGACTGCATATGCAGCCTGCCTAAATAGGCCGGGCGCTTAGCATGTTGGAGAAGAGCTGCTCGGGTTGGATTAATGGCTTCGTACGGCTTTTGTTTTATAGCAAACGGATCAAGTCGTGCAACATTAATACCTGCAACTGTGCAGGACCTGTCGTGCATCGTTACTACGAACTTTTCAAGTCATGGTCTCCCACTGTTTATTTAAATTTGCTTAGTTTCGCAAATATGTCAGAAGTCTCTGGACATACCTCCCATGTTTGTAATGCATAATTCTTCCCCTTGCCACGAAAGGCAGATACGATATCACAACGAGTAAAGGCCTGGAAGAAGAGAAGCAACTAAGGCTTCTCCGGACCTATTGAAGAGTTCATGTCGTGCCATGGAATCCACCTCAAGGTACGACCTGCTTGACAAAGACAACATCGACTCCAGTCAGTTTGACTTTTATATTGTACAGTTAAACTTGACATCTTGTAAGCAACGACTGACTCAATGCGGAGGGGTTATTCTTTACCACCTTGAATGCAGCGTGATAGGCATATTGATATATCTGATACAACTATGCTCATGCATACAACGCAAGGGATGCCAAATTAATGTTAACAAATATCCTGAGATTATTTTAAAAAACCTGTAAAGCATGCGAAACATGATGATATAAAAACATGTGAATGAAAGACAAACTAATCGTGCAGTTTCATTTCTTTATTCAATAACTCAGAGATGCCAACCCTCTGTGAGCAAATCCCGTATTTTGTATATCTAAAAACCTGTATTTTGGCAGCAAAACCTGTATTCGTGGTGCGTTAAATCTATATTTTCACAGAGAAACCTGTATTTTCAATGTGTGACCTGTATTTCTTTATATGTCATCAATTAAACCACATATGCATGTATGTAAGTTAGTGGGTGATTTAAACTGCATATTACAAATAGAACAATCAAACTAGATTTTGAAAATTATTAACTTAACTTTATTAAATATATGAACATCCAACACTTCTGTAATACAATTGATAAAATACTAATACTTATGTACATACATATAATACTCATTCTGACTAGTTCATATCGTCTAACAAATAATAGGGCCATATCAGAGTTGGTATAGACTATGGTCTGGAAAATTTGCATCAAACAAACACACAAGTACCAAAAAGGCAACATATTTGGCCTAAAACTAGAAAACTTACAACAATACGATCTAACAAACACATTTAACATTGATAAACAGAGCTAAAATATTACGGAAGCAATAAGATTTTAGCTTGCAGGCATACAACAAAACAGGAATCAAACTTAATTATCATTTACTACTTATTAACTAACAAAATAAAAAATATAATAACTGGTTTCACACAATGTAACTTACAGCAACTAGAATTGACATCACTAAACAGTTGTATTCAATCACAATACAACATGTGACTAAGACAAAGTTATTTCCAAACAAAAATCTAAACATACAGTAAATGCTTGAATCATAATGCAGCATAACCACGTTATTTTGAAACGATTCCGAAATAAGATCCCTGTGGCCATGTAATTAAAATTGGATTACTCTGATCAATTTCATAGTGAAAACAATAATATATAGGCAGGCAGTGGCGGCCATCTTGAACAATGGCCGCCATTTTTAATTGGTCAACGGGCTTTTTTGAATAAGTACCTCCAAATGAGCATTCTTGCAAATTTTGGTGCTTGTTTCACAAGGGAAACGATTCGGCCAAAATTTACACCTATCCGGTACACTATAAAACATGGCTGTACAATAAATGTATAGATACGTTACATAATATGAAAGAAAATGGAGCTGTGGTGTGGTCATAACTATCAGGATTCTTCTTTTTATCGCTCTGAGAACTATACCTGAAGTAATAGACCCATTGCATGATGACGTTAGTTTTTGGCATGATTATAACTGATCCGGAACCCTGACGTTTAAGGTTAAAATGGCAGGATTCTCACGGTATAATCCCACAATGCAAAGCGCGGCTGGTTTGTTTTGGTTTTTGACGTCATCGTGCTTCAGGCTTATTAGGTGCGAAGTTCCATCAGATACCCCCATAACAGATATACACACAATAACGGCTTTTCAAATGATAATCTTAATATAGTAAATTATATATGATGGAAAATACAACATTGATCCAACATCGTAATACCGATTTAAATCCAACACGATATAATCCAGCCCAGCTACATTGGATATGCATTGGGTTCGCGTTGTGGGACGTCGCGATCTAAAATCGATCTATTCCCAACATTGATCCAGCATCGGGTACCTGTTGGGACTGGCGCGCCCTACTGCTAAACTGGAATATTATATAGGGAAAAGCATTAGAACTGAATGCAGTTGCAGATTGTGCTGATCCCGATTTTATAATTGGAATTAAATCTAAATTGGGAAATGGCGTTCTAGACTCTGAACCTTTTAATATCCTCCATTAGTGTGCGATCCAGGTACCGTGAAAAACATTGAATTTATTGTAACGGTTCGACGTAAATTGCAAGATTTGTAGCTCGGAACTACCAGCCTGCAGTTTGACGAATACGATCATCAGCTTAGGATGGAACACATTGGAATCCCGATGAGAACAATCATGGTCGAAGTACTTTATGGAAGAAAATGGCGACACCTCCAGATAAATATATTACACCAAACAAAACTCGAACACGGACATTGAACAATGACAAACTTAGGCATTATAAGGCAAGAACTTCGGTATTTAAAATTAATTCCTTCAATCAACAGTACCGACCCAGCTCTGCTTACCTTGAATACTATCACACCGGGAACAAATATTACTGGACAGAATATATCTTATGTGATCAATGTCAACATGGTGTTATATTTAAAAGCCATTATGATAATTTCCTGCTTAAAAAGGTATAAAGTTATAAAAATTGATAAAATCTATCTTGTTAACGGTATAAATTATGGATGAGTATCTTTAATAGAAAAATTATGTGTACAAAAAAGATTATCTCGCCAATGAGTTGGGTTTTTATTTTTTAAATTATAGTAAATTTACATGAGTAAATCATTTCGTGAATCTGGAAACGGCCATTTTGTCGTATTCATTTTAGATGAGAGCTGCCACCTAGTGGATACATGTGCACTAATGAAAGTCGTACGATCTATCCCAGGTTGCACTATTTTTTCCGGACACCACGCGCGGGAAAGCGACTTTGGAAATTAACATCACATGCGAAATTTGAACGATATGAAGTCACCAAAGAAGAAGCGCAAGCAATATGCCGGAACATATCAGTCGTCTTGGAACAACCAAATTTCCACAGGCAAAAATTTTTTTTTCTTTCAAAAAAAGCCAAGGAAATTTTTTAATTTGGAAAAAGCCCTTGGCTGGCATGAAAAACTTAGGTAGGCGAAAAGGGGCCGGGGGCAATTGGCTCTGGGGGAAAAGGGGGGAAAAGGGGGAATGGCCCTGCCCCCTTCGGAAAACAACCAAGCCGGGGCCCCCCCGTGGGGGTAAAGTGAACCAAAAATTTTTTGGGTTTTGGTGTAAAAATTGGTGGGTGTTGGGTATTGTAAAATTGTTAGGGGTTTTTGTATTTTGTTGGGATTGTTTTGTTGTTTTTGGGATTTTTTTATATTTTTGTTTGTTGGTGTTGTGTATTGTGGGTGTTGGTATTGTATATTGTTAGCGTTGGTGTTGTGTATTGTGGGTGTTGGTATTGTATATTTTTAGTGTGGGTTTTGTTTATTGTGGGTGTTGGTATTGTATATTGTTAGTGTTGGTGTTGTGTATTGTGGGTGTTGGTATTGTATATTGTTAGTGTTGGTGTTGTGTATTGTGGGTTGGTTTTAAGTTGGCTTTGTAATTTTTTTTAAAATCATGACTTGTTATTTTTTGGTAGTTTATTGAATTTTATTTTGTATTTTAGGGCTTGGAATATTTTTTTGGGGAAGCATTGTTTCCGTCCTTTTGATAGTCCCCCCCCCCCCCTTATGAATTTCTTATGGATCTTTGTCCAGAGTCTTACATGTGTTGAACAGTAGTGGTTTGCATCTACGGGAGGAGGGGGGGGGTTATTACATAAAATCTTTACTGGACCAAAACTGTTAGGGTTACTTTAGTACTGAATTCCAGTAAGAATGTTGATCCAGATTTCGGGACACATAATCTACTGATTGTTTTTTAAAACATAAATTAACGATTTGATATTAGATATATCACATTTATTATTATCAGTTATGTTTGATTTAAATTAGCCTATTTTGCAATATTAGAAAGAGCATGTTTTAATTATATTTTAAAGCAATTAAAATTGAATAAGGTGATATATAAAATAGTATTATTATATCATTGTTATTATATTTTGTATATTAGTATTATATATTTATTCACGTTACACTGTCATCCATGGCGGCTCTTCATCAGTCTGAGGGGATAAAGTAAAGTGTTGGACCTTTGATCTTAGGATCTGTTGAAATTGAATAGAGTATATAAACATTTATGGATCGGAAAGGATCCGTTTTTATCCAGTTCGGTGAATAGTGCTGTTTGTCTTAAGATTAGCCATGCATGTATAAATATTTTACCGAAGTACAAATAGTATATTAATATTATGTTTATGGTGTTGAGTCGTTAGTTATTTCGGCCTGTATCAAAACGTCATCAGGCCGTTACTATCTCAGTACATATGTTATTAATAAGAAACGAAACGAAAACATCAGAAATCTTTCTTTCGGAAGGTGCAATAACAAGTTTTTCTCTGAGTATATCTGTTTGTTTGCATATATGTTTGTATGTTTGTATGTTTGCATAAATGTACACGCCTATTCAAAGGTAGCAATATACAAACGGTAAATATAGAAAATATGAAACGCTATATTGTAATATTTCATTATATAAATTATAGTAAGTCATAGCATTATGAAGTAAATCATAACGTCTTGTAGCATATTATGATCTTTAATAGTAAATGCCAAGTTGTGTCATGATATAGGCTATTGTCGTATATATATATATATATATATATATATATATATATATATATATATATATATATATATATGTATATGTATATGTATAAGTCATATATGTTTAGGCGTATGGGAAATTGGATTCTCTTGAGCTCAAATGGCATATCAGCGGGAATAGCAGGGATAATGAGAATGAATACACCTTCTCCTTTGTCACATCCAGAAAGTATTGTAGTCTCGGTAACATGAAACATTAGCTTCTTAACAGCCGATCGTCTTCCATAGGGATCGCGGATTCAAATTACCAAGGAGCATGATTGGTATTCCTACAGTTAGACTGGGATGATCTCTTGAAACTCCTGGAGATTCCAGATAATTTGAAAACTCTGTGGGGTTGTTGACCATTTGGGAATGATCAGGAACTGTGTCAACTGACTTTTAGCAGTGAGCATTACCAGGTATCTATATTTATTTAATGTTGGTTCCGGGGCCCGTTTATAATGCTAGTTTAGGGATCCTGTTTATTTAATGCTGGTTCCGGGGCACAAGGTTTCCATACAAAGTGAATGTTGTTTGGCAATTTTGGCTCCATTTGGTCTTCCTTCGATCTCAGATAACGTGTGAGGTAAATCCAATGTATCCATGAAATTCTCTATCAAGAGTTACCTACACAGTGAACGTCCTCGGACGATTCTAGACAACCAATCTTATCTAATATGTATTTATGAATGTTTGGCCTCTGGTACTAAGATATTTAAGTGTAATATCAGAAACTCGCCAGAAACACCCGAAGATGCCTCTATAGATATTGAAACGTGTTTTAATTCATTATTACTAAATACAAACTAAATTTATTACAAAGGTGTTTTTATTAAAGTAAATACTATATTAACCTATTTTATTTGAGCTGCAAAGGTCTACTCTGAAGTCAGTTTTCCGAAATAAATTATTTACGTTATGGTGAAATATGGAAAAGAGGCTGATAATTGTAATATCAGTTGTTTGTTTATTGAAGGAAAGGTTTACGAAGTTACGAAATTTCACGATTTAAATAACCTTCTAATAGATAATTAAAATGGATTTAGAAATAAGAAGCGAACAATACTATCATTACTCCTTATAGCAGATTATTGAACTAAACTACTAAATAGTGATCTTTATAAAGTTTTGAATAATGAAGAATACCAGAGTAAATAGGAAATATCCCGAATTAGTGGAGACACTGATTATCGGTGAAAGGGGATATTTCCAAGCATTGAAGACTGAGTGAATGAGTAAGTGAGCCGTTTGTATAGCTTCTGAGATGCTTATACGTGGGACACATATAGCCGAGCTGACTCCCCAGGAAACATCCTACAGACACAGGCATGAGTCAGATTCGAATTCACAAACTGGAGATTTGCAGCGCAATGCTCTAACAATTGCGCTGATATTAGTGCTGTAGATACAAGGTCAACTGGGTGCTGTATAATAGTACACAGTGTTCTTTGTTTATAACATCAAATTAAACAGAAACGAGAATAATAACATTAATTTCCGAGAAGACCCGGAATACTTTGCCAGCTGTTTAGATCCAAGGCAGCTCAGACTCCATTTATCTAAGTAGCAATTATGTATTATGATATGATAGTTGTTATTGCACTGAAACAATAGCGAAAATTATATTATAATTTCGTGATATGAAGAGCTGCTGCATTTCCTATATATAATTTACCCACGACGTTGGCATAACTTGGCCGAGGAAACGAGATATTTAGACCGAGGATGTTTTGTTGGTGGATGAAACATTCCACAGACAGAGGCAGCAATGGGATTGCAATTTAAGCCACACGTGTCTGCACCGGAGTCAGCCCCCAACTGCATGATGGGAGTGCTGCATGGGTTGACCTCGATCGCTAGAAGGCGCTTTTCTCTCGATTGGTAATTTTTATTTTGGTTTCTCAGACTTGACTAGTTTTGAGATAAGAAAGAACCAGAGATAAAATTTAGTCTATGATGTTTTGTTTAATGTGCTATACATCTTATCTAGTTTACGGGAAGTTTTAGATTTGGACTTTTTCGTATTCACAGTATGAATGGAATAATTAACCTATCATGTGCGTGAAATATCACTTTCATAGCAATCTCACACACACACACAGAGAGAGAGAGAGAGAATCAATGATTTTGATTCCTTTGGTTGGTTGTTTATTACTGATCCATAACAAGAGGTTAACATTTTTTAGTTTCCGGTCTATTTTATTATTATTTCTGGTTGAGAAATTCAGTAAAATAAATATAATCGAAAATCCAAATATTATAACAGTTTGTCGACAGACCAAGATTAATAACACATCGATTTCAAATTAGTATTAACTGTTTTTATGAGAACAGTGGTAATATCCTTTTTTTTTTTAACTTAGAAGGCTTTATTTTGTCATTAATGCCATTAAATGATCTGATGTCTGTTTGACCTTTGGTTGTGGAAGATTCTCTTTTGTAGTTTACTATTTGTATATTTCTGATAATAGTATGTTACTGTTAAAACAAATATATTCTTTTGGTGAATTATCGATCTTTCGACTGAAATTGTTGAAACAAACACCAACAAGCCCAAGGAAAATTTATAAATACGAATAGTCTAATCGTCGTCGCTCGAACTTGAAGAACTTAGCAAGCTTCTGCGACGCTTGAATATTTCTGGAAGTGAGGCTTTTCGCTTCACTTCCGGCAACGGACTCACGTGACCCTCTTCTGCCACACCTACGTCCTTCTTTATCTGTCTGTCCTTCTTCAATCTGAATCGATCTGAAATGGATGGCATGTAGAATGGCGCTGTTTCTGTTGTTGTTGTTTGTGAGCCGGTGGAATCGGCCGATTGTTGATCGTTAGTCATCTTTTGAGAAATGTTGGACTCGGACGCACTGAGTTTGTCGCCGTTCGATTTGCCCGTCAACTTCCGGCCAGCGAACTCGCTCGTTGTCTCGTCCGAGGTGAACGGGAAGTGGGCCAGATGCTCGTCCGTCTCTGTCCTGGGACGCCACCTGTTGTCGAGAGCGTCTAATATCCGCTTGTCGGAGATGTGATCCTGTTGGCATCTCTTCAGGAGCCGTTCAATGTTGGCCTTATTGTTACGAGCTGGCGCCATCTCCTTGTAATAGAGTTCCGAGTATCTGGGAGGACGTTTTGAGCTGGTGGCAAACATCTTGGACATCAGTCGCGCTTTGAAGATGATAAATTGTCGGTAATCTGTAAGATAAATCACATTATCGGTGGGGAGGGGGGGGATTAGGGAGAAGGCCAATGGTCATAAACGACTTCTGGCAATAAGTGCGTTTTATTAAATCTATGTTATTATTATTATTATTACTATTATTATAAAAATTCTGATCTCAGTACAATTAGTTCAAATTGAGAGGTTTATGAATATAATTATGCAAACACGAAAACAGTAAAATAACGAGAAGTGATAATATCGAATGTGAAGATATTATGTCAGGTAGCCTAGTTGTTATTCGTTATACAAGTACAACCAAACGGATGAGTAGCGTTCATCAATCTCGGTTTAAAACAATATATATATTTCTATATTTTTATGAGGTTTATTTCCAATTTTATAAATTCGGCTTATACGATATCGTATTCAACACAAGAACTATCGCAGGTACTTTTGGATTTGGAAGCATTATTATAACTACTGGTACTTTGGGGGGGGGGGGGTCGAGATAAGCGATGGTTCGTTGGTAAATGACCAACGAATAATAAGGAGCACCAATTAAAATGAGTGACAGTTAATCCGTCGGACCAACTGACAATTAACCTCCTTTGATATTCCTTTGTTGACCATATTACAAAATATGTTGTTTTTGTATCATACTACCTCATTGGTCAAATAAGTGAACTTTGCCACTCCTCTCGGCCAATCATATTTCTAAAATATTACAGTAAATGACTCTATGATCCTTACATTTACAGCCAAATCCACGAAAAACTGATCAATTTGCTTTTGATAGGACCAATGAATTAAAAAAGGTGTGGGCACGAATACATCGAAACACGCGTACATACTCAGGGGAGTGAGTGAGTGAGTGAGTGAGTGAGTGAGTGAGCGAGCGAGCGAGCGAGCGAGCGAGCGAGCGAGTGAGTGAGTGAGTGAGTGAGTGAGTGAGTGTATAATGCATAGAAACGATACATTTGATCAACTTACACTCAGAATATGGCTGTGGTTCATCAATGGCGTTATCCTTCTCCACCAAAATCAGGCGCCTTATCACTTCCTGCTCCGGATAGCGAGCTATACTCGTCCGGAGAACTTTGTGATTCTCAAACATTTCACTCCAAAGCCGACCTTCCTCGACTAGCATTTCTCTTTTACTGACCGCTCGATGGCGGTTAATTTCGGCCACTTTCCGTTCTAGTTCCACTTCCGGTATGCGATTAGCAGCCCTTAAACTGTTCCACTTCCTTCGTGGTCCAATTGTACGTCTTGGTTGATAAGACATGACTACCCGCTCGTTTATATAACGGTCATACCAATGTCTTCAAAAATAGTATTTAGTCTTTAATTCCTTATAATGTTTCCTGGATTCCTGGTTTCGAATTAATCGTCAACTTTTTTAGCTTCATAAGGTCGAACTTTTTCCTATTTAGCACCATTTAGCTTTCGTTGCCTTGATAGTTACAAAAACTATTTTAAAAGGTCAGCTGCTATCATAATCAAGGAACATACTGGATATGGCTAACAAATTACGTTGGTTGGTTGTCTGGTTGATGAATTAGCTGATTGATTACCTAGCTCTCCTGTTGGATGGTCCATTTGGTTGATTTTTTCCCAGTCTGGTTGACCGATTGGCTGGCTGGTCGGTTGCCATAGACGCTGGTTGATTTATTGGCTGGCTGTTCGGCTGCCATCGACGCTGGTTGATTTATTGGCTGGCTGGGATGTCGTGGCTGGAGTACCTCTGAAATAAATAGATCTAGGATCATTTCATAGTTTGATGATAAAATATGGCAATGTTACTAATCGATAGTTAGACATTGTTATATAACATCAACAGACCATTTAACTAACTGATTGAGTGAAGAAATAACGAATAAATGAATGGCTCAAAGGTATAAATGCCAAACCATCAAACTGACTGACTGATTTACTGACTGACTGACTGATTTACTAACTGACTGACTGACTGACTGACTGACTTACTGACTGACTGACTGACTGACTGACTGATTCCATCTATCTGCCAATGTGTCCACCTAATTACCCCAAAACTATCTATCTATCTATCTATCTATCTATCTATCTATCTATCTATCTATCTATCTACCTACTTGTCTGTATATCTAACTATCTATCTCGTTGATACTTAATTATCACTACAGTAATCATCCTTCCCCCCCCCCCACCTGCCCAGCTCCCTACATCGATACTTACCTAAATCATGTCGCCTTCTATCATTTGCCTATCTACTTGCCTACTAATTGATCTACTTGCCTACTTATCGATATACTTGCCTACTTATCGATATACTTGCCTACGTATCGATCTACTTGCCTACTTATCGATCTACTTGCCTACTAATCGATTCACTTGCCTACTTATCCACCTACTTGCCTACTTCAATAATCACCTACTTTGCTAGTTAGCAACCTAACCGTCTATCTATCTACCAATCTTGTCTATCTACATAACCCTATCACTCACTTCAGCTGTCTATCTAGATTCTTAGCTCTCTATGATTGTATCTAGCCGTGTAACAAAATACCGCCTTACCTGTATATCTACCGATATAGATGTATCTATATTTCATAATATGTATTTACCTATATCATACTGCAGTACCTAACTATATACCAGTCTACTTACCTATATACGTATCTACCCACCTACTTTAATATATATATATATATATATTTCGTTACTTTCTCCCTATTCTGGCTCCCACCTACTTATTTATTTACTTACATAGCTATGTCCCTTCCACGATAACAATCCAAACTGCCATATAACCAACTACCCACCTATCTTTCTCTTTAAGTCCCCCCCACCACCCCCCAATTTGTCATAAAACAAAAAGCCTCCCCACCTTTATCATGTCCTCAGTAAGTCAGTCAGTCAGTCAGTCAGTAACAGTCCGAGTGTTATTTATCTAAAGGTACTCGTGATGTTGACAATTAGAACAAAATGTTGATTTTTCGCGGTGAAGCTGTCCCTTTATCAAATAAACGTTGTTTGTCCAATCTGTTAGCTTATTACTGCCAGGAACCGACCCTACCCGACTATCTCTCTATAGTACCAACTATTGAATAAACGGACTTATCGGGGTTTTTGTTTTCGGTGCCTGCCGTTTGGAATTGTGGTATTCACTGTCCTGTTTGATATTTGGATTTCATAGCTTATTAAGCAAAAATATATACACAATAACACTGACACACACGGAGTTTGATCGCCATTTTATTTAACCAAAAATGGCGTTAAAGGTTTGCTGGATTTGAGTCGAACGTCGCTCTAATATTGATCATGATCAAAGTAAGGAGCATTTTGTAGCTTTACAAGAAAAGAAAAAAACCGTCAAGAGACGAAATTAAATAAACAACCACCGCGTGCTTGAAGATATTTGTCAAACAATAGGTTTGTAGGCAGCATTTTATCAAGAAAAAAATTATTTTAATATTCGATTGATATTACTTGCTCTTTCTCTCTCTCTCTCTCTCTCTCTCTCTCTCTCTCTCTCGCACGCACACACGCATACAGACACACTCACTTGCGAGCGAGCGCGCGCGCGCGCGCAAAGTTATGGGTATGCGGCAATGAAGAAGGGCTATGCGATATTCTTTTGCTTGTAGGTTTTGCTAAATGCCAGATTAATAAAAATGTCGGCGCCATACAACTTATTTGACGACAAACATACAAATAACAGTTTTGTTTATCGTGGAGAGAGAACCACGTGGTACCGACCTTGACCAGGTGAACGACGTCCGATCACGATAAATATATAGAACCAATAATGTGACACGTGATACTCCTGCTAGCTAATAGGATATGAATAATTTATTCTATTACAAACAGTATGCCTTCGTATAAGTTTATATCAACGAGGAGCCAATTATGATAATATCGGTGAATAGATCTACCGGAGATCGCCAAATTAAAACGACTCCAACATTTTTCTAGCACACCATCACAAATCTCGTCGAGGACTCACTAACAACAATAGTTCTCCACAGTGCAACAATTAATTTGAATGTTAGTAAATAAACTATTTATATTTTGTATTACCAGTGTATCTTTCGCAGCAAAAACGTAGGAATTTATTGAAGTGAAAATTGTAAATATCAATATTTTGAATAAGTATTTAATTGCTATTTCTGAAGATGTAGTATTTGTCATGATGTCTAATAAGAATCCACGAATGCCAAGTTGATAATGTTATCATTTTGAAACTGTTAATGACTTCTGTCGGGTAACAAATAAAAATGGAGAATTGCATAACGGTGATACTGTCCAGGAACGTTTACAATGAACTGTACTATTTCAACTGGATTACCGACATACATTCTCCATATGACCTACTTTGAAGGTGGCGCATGATTGGATAAGAATCGGGTAGCCTGCGTCTGATAGTGTGTTTTGCTTATGGCGTGAATTACAAGAAATTACAAGCGTCCGTGTGTTTTGGAGGTGCGACTTTATATTACACAAATAAAGTGACAAAATTAGGTATTTTTAGAACCAAGAATTCACCAACTTAAAACAACAATATCTTGTCCAGATTATCAAATTTCCCAACTTAATACGTCGCCATCATTTGCCCATTTACAGTATATAATTTAGCTGGTGTCGTGTTATTATTTTATTATTAATAGTAGTAGTAGTAGTAGTAGTAGTAATATTAATAGTAGTAGTAGTAATATTAATAGTAGTAGTAATAGTAGTAGTAGTAATAGTAGTAATAGTAGTAGTAGTAGTAGTAGTAGTAATATTAAAAGTAGTAGTAGTAGTAGTAATATTAGTAGTAGTAGTAGTAGTAATAGTAATAGTAATATCAATAGTAATAGTAGTAGTAGTAGTAGTAATAATTAGTAGTAGTAGTAGTAGTAATATTAATAATAGTAGTAGTAGTAGTAGTAATAGTAATATCAATAGTAGTAGTAGTAGTAGTAATATTAATAATAGTAGTAGTAGTAGTAGTAGTAATAGTAATATCAATAGTAGTAGTAGTAGTAGTAGTAGTAGTAGTAGTAATATTAATAGTAGTAGTAGTAGTATTAATAATAGTAGTAGTAGTAATAGTAATATCAGTAGTAGTAGTAGTAGTAGTAGTAATATTAATAATAGTAGTAGTAGTAGTAGTAATATTAGTAGTAGTAGTAGTAATATTAATAATAGTAGTAGTAGTATTGTATTGCAATTTATAATGTTACTGTTGTTGCTGATGTGGTATTATTGGGTATTATGTTTACGATAATGTTAGTGGTTTTGATGGTGTTAGTAGTGGTAGTTCTAATGTTAGTGGTTGTGGTGTTATTAGTGGTAGTTCTAATGTTAGTGGTTGTGGTGTTGTTAGTGGTAGTTCTAATGTTAGTGGTTTTGGTGGTGTTAGTAGTGGTAGTTCTAATGTTAGTGGTTGTGGTGTTATTAGTGGTAGTTCTAATGTTAGTGGTTGTGGTGTTATTAGTGGTAGTTCTAATGTTAGTGGTGGTGGTGTTATTAGTGGTAGTTCTAATGTTAGTGGTTGTGGTGTTGTTAGTGGTAGTTCTAATGTTAGTGGTTTTGGTGGTGTTAGTAGTGGTAGTTCTAATGTTAGTGGTTGTGGTGTTATTAGTGGTAGTTCTAATGTTAGTGGTTGTGGTGTTATTAGTGGTAGTTCTAATGTTAGTGGTTGTGGTGTTATTAGTGGTAGTTCTAATGTTAGTGGTTGTGGTGTTATTAGTGGTAGTTGTAATGTTAGTGGCGGTAGTTCTGGTGTTAATGGTGCTGGAGATGGTGTTGGTAGTTCTGGTGTTAGTAGTAGTGGAGGTGATGTTATTCGTGGTGATGGCAGTGTTCGGGGTGGTAGTTCGGATGTTAGTGATGTTAATGGTGTTGTGAGGGTGGCAGTGGTAGTGGTGGTAGTTATGGTGTTATATGTATTGTCGGTGGTATCAGAGGTATTGGTGGTGTTAGTAGTTTTGTCAGTGGTGGTGGTGGTAGTGGTATTAGTGGTTGTGGTGGAAGTGTTAGTGGTTGTGGTGGTGACGTTAGTTTTAATGATAGTCTTGTTAATGGTGGTGGTATTAGTGATGGTATTGGTGTTGGCGGTGTTAATGATGGTGGTGGTATTAATGGTGGTTGTGATGATTGTGTTAGTGGTGGTGGCGGTGGGAGTAGTGCTGATGGTGGTCTTAGTAGTGGTGATAGTGGTGTTAGTGATGGTGGTGTGTGTTGTGATGGAAGTAGTGTTAGTGGTTGTGGTGGTGATGTTAGTGTTATTGATAGTATTGTTAGTGGTAATAATGTTATTAGTGGTGGTGATGGTGTTAGTGGTGGTGTTAGTTGGGGTGTTTGTTGTGGTGGTGGTAGTTGTGAAGGATGTCGTGTTAGAAGTGGTGATTATAGCGGTGTTAGTATTGGTGGTGGGGTTAGTGGCGGTGGTGGTAACGGTGATGTTAGTAGTGGTGGTGAAGGTGATGTTAGTATTGGTGGTGGTGTTAGTGGTGGTGTTAGTGATGGCAGTGTTAGTATTTGTGCTAATCTTCGTGATTTTTAATTTTAGAGATCAAGCGTCGATATAAAATGGCTCAAACATATATAATGAAAATTGTATATTAGCTCTAGTACCTACACACACACGCGCGCGCACGCACACACACACACACACACACACACACACAAGAACTAAACGTTTTAGCGGGGTTGGACACATATCTATAACACCTAAGTTCAAATCCAGGCTGGGCTATCTGAGACGGGTGTTTCATTTCACTTCGCCTCATTACCATTGAATGTCGGCCAGCCCATTTAACTTACTGTATAGGGAGAAGCGGCCTTAAAATAACAACATTTGTAAGAGTAAATGTGCTAAAATGTGGAATTAGACATAGATAATGTTATGGTTAGCCCTTTAACAGGCAGAAATCAACAAGAAAACATTACCGATGTCCCACAACCGACTCTACTCGTAAATGTCTCTATAACGAAAACACTTCTTAGAAATATTAGATTGAACAATTGGCTTAACGGTTAACCAGTCTGGATTTTGTTGTCATTATAGTATAGATATTACTTTGTTTAGACTGGTGGCCTATTGTTTCTCTCTCTCTCTCTCTCTCTCTCTCTCTCTCTGCAGTGAGTGAGTGAGTGATTGACTGACTGACTGATTGACTAATTATGTGAAATAGTGAGTGAGTGAGTGAGTGAGTGAGTGAGTGAGTGAGTGAGTGAGTGAGTGAGTGAGTGAGTGAGTGAGTGAGTGAGTGAGTGAGTGAGTGTGTTTTAGCTGTGTATTATAAGGCATAGGCACAGAGAATCTCGAACCGTGAATTCAAACTCTGGACGTTTCTTCAGGGGACTGAATCCAGAGTGGCGACTTTTCTTGCTGAGACATGTGTAATGTCTCACCAGTCCCTAAGCCGCCAAGCAAAAACAAAAAGCGAATCACCTACAGCCGTGGAGTTTGGGAGTAGAACACCCAAGTCAGATCACGGCAGTAGTGAGAATGTTTAGATTAATGGCTTTGGCTTTGTTGTTCGGGGAGAATCCCCAGGCTGTCGCTTAATCAGCACAGCCTCTATGTTGGAGTGGTTGAGAAATCTCCTCCCCCACCACTCACAGGGGAGCAGTATGGAAAGATGGAGCCGAAATACCCCGAGGGTGGTCACTGCCAGAGTGTTTTACGTCCTCAGGGGGTTTTTAACGTCCCCCTTTATTTTTAAATAATTCAGTGGAGACGGCAGCGCCATTTAACGTGGTCAGTCACCCACGATGTAGTGAGCCGAGAAATTAATCCCTGGAAAAGTTTCGACCTCTTACGGGGTTCGAACCTGCGACCGTTGGCACCAAGTGCCGGGTGCTTAACCGCTAGACCACCGGAGCTCACTATTAGATTAATTATCTAAGCAGCCCTATTTATAGCTATTTTTTAATTGCTGTATCTTTCTTCAAAGCAATACTATATAAACCATATAACCCAATTGTCACTGTCTTCAAAGATCAGTTTTTACAACGGGCAGGCGTCATGAAGCGACTACTATTAAAACTGTTTATCTTAATTACTATTAAAAGACTGACATCTGCGCTGAAGCAGACCGTAATAGCGCGTCATAGCTTCCGTACTGTTTGAACTATGCTATCATTTTCAAACCTGACCTAATTTATGCTATTCTAACTATTGTAGTTCTTAAATGTTATTTATGACAAGCAGATTAGAGCTAATCTTGAATGTCATAGTACAAACTGGACATAACTGGACCTAGGAAAGATAAATCTATTCCCACATACAACCAAGGTGAATTATATATACAAGTAAACTTGTTATTAAAACCCACCAACCGCGCGAATTGTGTCCAATGCCACCGCTCGAGATGCGATGCAGTGTTTCTATTCCTGAGTCAGGAGTACTTATAATGCTTTAAGAGCGTACTGTGCCTGCTACAGTCATTTAAATGCTGGATAACCAGGCCAGACACCTAAACGGCGTGCCTCCAAAGACGCAAATAGTACATGGATTATACAGCTCTAGATCAACTTTTCTTGAATGCAGGGACCGTGAAATATGGTCTCCACGCATAGAAAACGGAACTTTCTCAACCGCAGCATAATATGCCTTGTGATATTTGCTGGAGGGTCAAATACCTCATAAACATACAAATCCAATAAATACTATGACCTACTCGTCACTATTATAACAATTTACATCGGCGCTTTAGCAGACCGTTATGGCGGAATTACCGTTCTATATATTAACATTTTCAAATCAGACCTAATGTCTGCTGTACAAACTATAATTATAATATAGGGTTTTATTAATGACAAGGAGACTAAAGTTAGCCTTGAATGTCATAGTACAGACTGGACATAACTGGACCTAGGAAAGATAATTCTATTCCCACAAACAACTAAGGTGAATTATATATACAACTAAACTTGTTATATAAAACACACCAACCACACGAGCTGTGTCCAATGCCACCGCTCGAGATGCGATGCAGTTTCTATTCCTGAGTCAGGAGTACATGCTTTAAGAGCGTACTGTGTCTGCTACAGTCATTTAAATGCTGGATAACCAGGCCAAACACCTAAACGGCGTGCCTCCAAAGACGCAAATAGTGCACGGAATATACAGCTCTAGATCAACTTTTCTTAGAACGCATGGACCTGGAAACATACAGTCTCCACGCACAAAAAAAGGAACATCTTAACCGCAGCATAATATGCCTTGTGATATTTGCTGGAGGGTCAAATACCTCATAAGCATACAAATCCAATAAATTCTATGACCTACTCGTCACTAACCCTTTATATCAAATATTACAAAATTGGTAAAAAGAAAACACGAACCTCAATCTCTGGCACGGGCAATGTGTGTTTTAGCTGTGTATAATAAGGCACAGGCACAGAGAATCTCGAACCGTGAATTCAAACTCTGGACGTTTCTTCAGGGGACTGAATCCAGAGTGGCGACTTTTCTTGCTGAGACATGTGTAATGTCTCACCAGTCCCTAAGCCGCCAAGCAAAAACAAAAAGCGAATCACCTACAGCCGTGGAGTTTGGGAGTAGAACACCCAAGTCAGATCACGGCAGTAGTGAGAATGTTTAGCTTAATTATCTAAGCAGCCCTATTTATAGCTATTTTTCAATTGCTGTATCTTTCTTCAAAGCAATACTATATAAACTATATAACCCAATTGTCACTGTCTTCAAAGGTCAGTTTTTACAACGGTTTGCAAAAAAATCTTTGGGCGACAAATTGAAGAAACTAAAATTTATTAGTTTTATACAACATATTGAAAA
>JAODUP010001334.1:5000-102369 GCA_025642065.1 Paralvinella palmiformis
TATTATTCAGCTGGGAGAATATTTTGCAAGGAGTAGAATTTATATTTTCTGAAGCTGACTGATATTTTACGACAAATGAATGGTGAATTTTGAAAGTTTCTGTTAAATAATATATTTCCATGTTTTAGTCTTATTCCTAATTTATATTAAATTAGTAATATTTATTTGAAAGATTCATATATGGTGATATATTTTGTGGTAGTGATAACCTGTTATCTATTTTTATCAACGTTATTGACGTATTATATTAAATAACTTTCAATCACCAATTTGACCAAGATGCCAATTCTGTTTTTAAAAAGAAGGTTACTTCATAAATAATAAAACTTCATGTCATTAATGGAGGCTTAACATCCGATGCAATTTACTATTTTCAGACTGTAGCAGATGTCCAGCTGATGTTACTTGTAATGATGTTATTGGCTGTAAACGGTGTATAGGGAGTTATCGACCAGACTGTAAACAAGGTTGTAATATAAATAAACAAGATTATAACAAGGTTTAGAGTAAAACATGTTTTCTCCTCAAATATGCATTTATTTATCATTATTTATATTTTATTAATCTCCAGCCTGTGATGAAGGTTATTATGGTACTAATTGTCAACAGAATTGTGGTAAATGTAGAAGCGGTACAGTATGTAACAAGATCAGTGGAGAGTGTCCATCAGGATGTCAACAGTGGTGGGCTTCTGATCTTTGTCAGACTTCTATCAGTAAGTATTGATGAGGGAAGGATTAAAAACTAGTTAGTAGCGGTCTAAATTAAGCAATCCAAGAATTTAATATGACATTCTGAATATTAATCTTATTGTTTGATTACAGACATACCGCAAGCTACAAATAAATCAGTGTCTACATTGACTAGTAATGGTACATCCTTAACCTTGGAGTGGATACAGATAACTGTAGATAAGGACATTGTCAGCTTTTATGGATATGAAATCAGACATAAAAGATCAAATGACACCCAATTTGTAAAAGAAGTGAATATTGTACGACATCAAGTAGGATCCTCTTCAAACAAGGTCATTATTAAAGATCTTGTTGCTAACACATGGTATGACGTCGTTATATATCCTTATAGAGAATGGAGTGACGAGAAGGATTATGGTTTGCCATATGACACGGTGAAAGGTCAAACAAAATGTACAAGTAAGTGAAGAATGAAACAGCTCGTGAGTTTGAGGAGACTAGGTGAAACTATTGTGAGAGGGGCGCATTACACTCATATCAACAAACTGACAATATAAATAAAAGATAATGATTGTCTTATAATCATATATGATGATCACAAAATAATACTAGAGTTTGAATACCAAATTTTAATAATATATAATTCATAATTTCAAATGTTATACTATTTACACAGGTCCAGATAATCCAAAATTGTCATCTGTTTTAAGTGTTCCTATTATTGTTGATAAGAGAGATAAAGTTGATGTTATATTTCAGGTAAGCGAGATATTCTTGAATAACCCAAACAATGATCAACTTTATGTATCCATTCACCAGCAGTATTTAAATGTAATAAGATTATTAAATACTTTTCAGGATCTTCAGAATTTGTATTCCGGATGTGATGCTTTGTCTAAGGCATGGCTACGTTATAGATTAAAGGAATACATTAAAGGAAATAGAATTAAGCTAAATCTGAAAACACAAACATCATCATTTGAACCAGAATATGGAGGAACCTATCTTGTGTGGCTAATAGTTGAAAATAATGATGCATTAAACGCATCCAGTGACATCTGGAACGTCACAGGTAAACCAACTTGGTATGATGGAAACAAAGGTAGCAAAATGTAATAATATAAATAGCTCTGTTCTACTGCATCTTTGTTATATGCGAAGGTGTTTATATATATATATATATATATATATATAATTGGGGCACCTTCGTTGTCGCTCGGCCCAAATATGCCGACCATGTGCACACAAGTGGCCATAAAACATCAATGATCGTCATATACATATATATATATATATATATATATATATATATATATTGTGTGTGTGTGTGTGTGTATTGTGTGTGTGTGTGTAACCCCGGTATTGACACATGCAAGAAAATCATGATGATCGAATAAATACAACTCTGTTGTTTTATTTACAGTAAATGGGCCAACAGCTCCACCAGGTAAATTTCTTTGATTTATAGAAACTGATAAACAATTAGTTCGTTCTATTTTGTCGATACCAAAATTGTGTAATTATCATCATGACCCCGTATTTGACAATAAATATATATTATATTATTAAAAAAAGAATACTTTTCATCATCTTCATCATCATCCCCAGCAGGAATAATTTTAATTATTAGTAATAATAATAATAATAATAATAAAATACTAATAATGCAAACACTATTACTACTATTACTACTACTACTACTACTACTACTATTACTACTGCTACTACAACAACTGCTAATAATAATACTAATTATAATAATAATAATAATAATAGTAATAATGCTATTATTATTATTATTTCATTATATCACTTTAATATAATTATTTCCATTTAAAGAGTTGATTGCCTAATTATGTCATCTATCAGCTTATCAAATATAACACTTTTAATATGTTTCTCATCATTTTGATCAGTAGTATTTCACGAACATCATCAGCGTTATCAACATAATCAACTTACTAATAACACTAGTAACACTTTAACCTGTATTTTTAATTAATGCAGAAAATAGACCGTCGACATCAAAGAGGACAAAGGTTTTACCTGTCACAATTATAATAGTGTCTGTAGTTGGTGTTATATGTCTCATCATTGTCATTGTAACCGCCATAAGTTGTGTCAGAAGAAGACGGTAAGCTACTTCTAAATATAGACAATATTGTCAGTAAAGTGTAGACCTCTGTGATAAACAATATGAAATTGATGCTTCTATGTGTATTATGTCTAATATATTGATTCTGTAAATGCTGAAGCATTAAACGGTTTAAGGAAAGGATTAACGAAGACCCACACCAGAAAGAGGAGAATGATTATTTAGAAGAAGAGATGATTGATGTTCGAGGTCGAGGTATGTAAAACAAATAATTAACTATCTTAATCATCAAATGAGTTGTTATTGTTTTCGCGTAGGACCATTATGCGTACGAGTTAATAGGTTTGTACAGATGCTAAAATGATTGAATATCAGACCATCAGTTTTGTTTATGAAGTAGTGATATGTTTATATATAAAATTGAAGGAAACGGTAAATAAATGATTATAGGCATCATAACTCTCTACGAATTTCTATTAAATACATATTTGTCAGAAATAGCCATACATAAGGATACCTCGCTTTGTAGGTTTTTCAAAAGAAAAGTTATTGACAATTTCATGAATGGGATGCCTGTTAAACGTATATTTCATGATGAAATACCAATAGACTCTAGTGTGTCGGAAACTGATTGTTTGACTAGCATAGAGACACTATATGACATTAGCATATATGACATTGGCTTTCATGCACCCAAACAAAATGTCACGATTTTGCAACAAGTTCAGGTTTGCTGATAGCATTGTATAGTCCTACCACCCGGATGGGAAATCAAACATCCAAGTTTTCAGCGTAAATAGTTGCAGCAACACAATTGGTTGATGTTTTGCTAACATCTGAATGGTGATTAGTGTGTTACTCGTGTGATGTTCTCAAACAGTGGCCACTAACAAACAGGACTGTTAATGTCGAAGCCCATGACGAGGTTCAAGGATGGAACTAGTCATCTCCCGTCATATTCTGCAAGTCAATACCATTATAATGTTATGCTCCATACTGGCAGTTTTCATGGATACGATGAAGCAGAAGCAGGATATTGTCATACACAAGCTTGATACTATTGTTTTCAAACACAGTGAACTCCGGTGGTATAGCGGCTATGCACCCGGCAGCTGGTGCTAAGGGTCACAAGTTCGATCCCAGAAAGAGATCGAAACCTTTCCAGATATAAATTTCTCGGCTCAGAACAATGTGGATGGCTGACCACGTTAAATGCCGTTGCCGTCTCCACTGAATTGAGGCAAAAAGGGGGACGTTAATTAGCCTCTGAGGAAGTAAAAGACTCTGGCAGTGACCACCCTCAGGGTATTTTGGTTCCGTCATCCCATGCTGCTCCCCTGTGAGTGATGGAACAGGAGGTACTTGCAACCACTCCAACGTAGAGGCTGTGCTGATTAAGCAATAGCCTGGGGATTCTACCCGAAACTCAAGCAAACTTAAAAAGCCATCAGCAAAACAGAGAAAAGCTTGAGGAGTGTCATTTTTTATGGACAGGAGAATATTGCATCGAGAGGATATCATGACAACTCTACCATAACGGACAAATGTAACGCTGAAAACGTTTGGGCACTCCTGAATTTTCGTGTCGATAGAGATGATATTGTCTTTGAATATTACCTCACATATGCACTGAAGAATGCCAAGTATATTTCGAGGTTAAAAGAAATGATCACATAAGTAGGTCTTTAAATCAGATATAATATCATTCAGGGTGTTTAAATGTCAGTTTCTTCTATTAAGGCGAAAGCAAACAGTCTGAACACGTTTCTGTATTTGCGCTATGTTCTGAGTGAAACTATTCAAGAACAATTGAAGGACTGTGTTATACTCAATGACGGTATTGGTGGTGTAGCATTGACACAGAAGATTCTAAACAAACTTCAATTGAATTGACTTGATTTTTCATTACTCCACGGTCAAGGATATTATGGTATATCAGGTGTTAATAGCTGCTCGTTCATCCGTAGTCACTATCCTGGTGGCACATACGTTCATTATAATTCACATGTGCAAAACCTAGTGATCATGAAGACTCGTGGACTACATGGTATATGGTATGTTGTGAAACATTTGAAAGAAGTTTATTCGTTCTTCAAGTTATCTCCAAAACACCAACATATACATGTGACAAGGACAAAAGAAGAGTGCCATGTAGCAGCACACACAACAAACTCGCAGTCTCTGTAAAATACACTAAATAGCATGTCATCTTGCATTCGATGTTTTGACTAAGTTGTATCCAGCTAAGGTGGAAACTCTGCATGAAATCCAAACCGAAAGCATGACCTAGAATGCAGATTTTTCTCCAAATGCTAAGCAACTTGAATTAACAATCACACAACTTGAATTCCTGATAGGTGAAACCCTGAAATATCTCCATTCGACCTTGTATACAACATTTCAGTATTTGACCAACTGCTAGCATCCCTGCCAGTCACGTCATGTGAATTTGGACCGAGCTTCAGTCGTCCCAAGCAACATCTAGATTCTATACGTTCTAGCATTAGGCAAGAAGGACGACTTTTCGGGTTTGACATTACTTAGTGTCCACTACGCTACTGCAATTGATCTGAACAAGAATATCCAATAATTAGAAAACACTACTCCTGAGGCATGTTACTGTTAAATTGTTTGATAGAATTATATGATTTAGGTTAGGACAATAAAGAGTTACAAATATAGATTTATATACTATAGGTTATTTTATACCTGTGTTTCAATTTATTTGATAAAAATGGCCCTACCCCAAATATCCTTGCGGATTTGTCCTTGGTGCTGCCATCTTCTTCGATCTTTCCAATCACCAATATGTATTCGATGTCGTTTTTCATTAAGTTACAAAACCTACACTATGGATGTATCTGTAGGTCTTAGTGGTTCAAACCTATTTTTACAGTTGGATTGCCATGGATTATTGCGTATTGTAAACATATGATTGGGAGATAAAACCTTAATGTAATATATTTTGGATCTACAAGTCGAGTTTCGCGAACAAGAGTCTGTGGAATATTTCTTAGTATCATTTAATATTTTCGAGGCGGGGCCTCTCGACCAAATATCCAAACTATCATCAATGTTCAGTTAAAACACTCACTCACTCACTCACTCACTCACTCACTCACTCACTCACTCACTCACCACCACTCACTCACTCACTCACTCACTCACTCACTCACTCACTCACTCACTCACTCACTCACTCACTCACTCACTCACCATCACACATCACCACTCACCACCACTCACCACTCACCACCTCCACCACTCACTCACTCCCACTCACATACTTTCCACATACTCATCACCCCTCACTCACTCACTCACTCACTCACTCACTCACTCACTCACTCACTCACCACTCACTCACTCACTCACTCACTCACTCACTCACTCACTCACTCACTCACTCACTCACTCCCAAATCACACTCACACTACACACACACACTCTCAAAACATCATATCATACATCATCAACTCACTCAACTACCCCTCACCACATCACCATCATCAATCAATCAATCAATCAATCAATCAATCAATCAAACACTCAACCACTCAACCACTCAACTACCCACCAACCCATCTAACCATCTACTCACTTAAACGCTCAACCACTCACTGCACGCACGATGATTGATAAATTACACATTCCTGGTAAGATTATTTATTTTTATTTTATAAATAATATACAGTCGTGAGCACATTACCCCAACTCCCCCCAAGAAGGAAGAAGCTATCTTCTGTAGGTGATACAGGTATCAGTAATGGTGTATATCAGAACTTCGAGTTAGAACCAATAAAAGACGTCAACATGGAGGACTTTGAGGATTATGTTAATCGGAGAATGGACACAGACCAATTTGTTGAAGAATATGCGGTTAGTTGGTGCTCAGTATAAGATATTTTTAGTTTAAAGATGTAAAATGTTGATTAATGTCTTTGATGATGATAACATATTTGATTGTTATATTTAGTCTCTGCCACCAGCTGATCAAGACAGATGTTTCATAGCCATGTCTGAAGCTAACATCAAATGTAACAGATATAGGAAAATCTATCCTTGTAAGTATATGTACTACTATAGCTAGTGCTGAGACAAAACAAAATTAGTACTCCTGTTATCTTTTCTGCTGTTAGTATTGTTATCACTACTATTGTTACAAATACTTATACTAGTAACTACTTCTGCACAATTACAAGATTTATGGAAATTACTGATATTTATAAATCGTATTTACTAATGTTGTATTGAAATAAATAAGAATATATATATATATATATATATATATATATATATATATATATATATTTCTTTCATAAAAACAATGTGGCACTAAATCCCTTAAATCTTTGAGTTATAATGTTTCTCACCAACAAAATGTCAATTCATTTATTAACACAGTAAATGTCTCGATATCAAAATCGGAAGATTGGAATACACCACTAAATTAAAGTGACTACTTAGTCCGACCAGAGCCCAATTCATACCCAATTCATACCCATAGTAACTAACATCGAGTTGTTCGAATTGGTAAAACATAATTTCTGTTTTCGAATGTATTTGGGTGGTCTGTGGGCTTAAAATGGACATAAACTACGTTGTTCACAGACACGATAGTAGTGAACTCCCAGTGCTGACGCTTCAGATGGTTGATTACTAGTTACATGTATCCCTGTATTTGATCAAGAGTAGATAATTCCATGTGACCGGTGTCACACAATGTGATGAACTGCGCTTGTCTGCACCAGTAACCAGATTACGCAATACTAGTTTTGAAGTTAATGGCACAGCAGCTGATTACATACCCCTGAACGACCAGTTAGTGAAAACAGTGCCAATCCCAGATAAGGCCATAATAGCCACACTGAAATAGCCAGTCACTGAACCGCACGATGAGAGTGACAATGAAGACAACAAACCTTCTCAGCCGTCAACTGTTAATTCCTTCCAACAGTTTGCTACAAATATGTAATTCAATATTAACAACAATCACATGTCACCGATGTTTCCCGGTAATGTTCTGAAATTGTCTTTGAATAACATATCTTTGAAGATATGTTTATGATATATCTTGTTATGTCACAAGAACAGATGTTTAATATACAACTAGTATTTGTGCATCTCAAATGGGCGAAAATAGGGTAACCAAACAACAATATCGCCATTGATCTCACATTGTATTCCCCCGGAATATTCTGTTCAGAAAACCACAAATTGGATATTCGAACTATGGATAAATCGAGGTAATTATGTAGGTCCCTTCAACTTCGATTTAACGGGGACTTATAGTAGTTGTTCTTGTTCTAATATAGATGATGACACACGTGTCATTTTACGTAAAGATGACGGTTTAATGGAGGGAGACTTCATCAACGCCAGTTATATAACAGTAAGTTCTAAAGCTATAATACTTACACCATCAACATTACGTCAATATTAATCAATTAAAGCCATATCTGCCACCCTAAGCTAAAGATTATCACCTGTTATGTTATTTTTCAGGGTTATGGAAATCAAAGAGAATATATTGCTACTCAAGGTTAGGTAATATATACCAGTCATTTTAGGTGCATCTCTCTCTCTCTCTCTCTCTCTCTCTCTCTGTGTGTGTGTGTTGTGTGTTTGTGCGTGTGTTTGTGTGTGTGTGTGGTGTGGGGTGGGGTGCATGTGTGTGCGTGTGTGGGGGATGGGGATGCGTGTGTGGGGGGATGGGATGGGACGTGGACTGTGTGTGTGTGCGTGTGCATGTGTGTGTACAGTATAAGTTTTAAGTTTGTCATTCCCATATATTGATGAAGATATTTTAATGTCGCGGTCCCAGTTGTTATGTTTCCTGATGGCGATGTAAATTGGCTTTCCCGGAGTCCTAAAAACAATTTTTATCAGAAAGTGCCAATATTCTATTAAATCTGTCAAGTGAGGTGAAATTATAAATGATAATGATAATAATAATGAATTTTTAATAAAGCGCCCTTACTAGCAGGAGCCATTCAAAGGCGCTGTACAAATAATATGTAATATAATAATACCCCAAATAATATGTCTGTAAAAACCCTGTTATGATTTAAAAGATAATAATTATTTATCTGTGAAAGCGACCTTAAATAGGTGTGTTTTTAGAAGAGACTTAAAATTTCCAAGAGACGACGCATTTCTAATATTTGCCGGCAACTTATTCCACAAAGTGGGGGCTGCAACATTAAATGCACAATCACCATATGACTTGAGCCGAGACTCTGGCACATGCAATAGTATATGACTGAATGACCTGAGTTTTCGGGATGACTTTCTAATGGAAACCAGTTCACACAGATATTCTGGCGCCATATCATTAATAGATTTATAAGTTATTAACAAAATCTTGAAATGGATACGTTGTCTAACAGGTAGCCAATGTAGTTTTTGAAGAATTGGGGTGATATGATCAAATTTTCTAGTATTTGTTACTATGCGAGCTGCACTATTCTGAATTCGCTGAAGGCGATTAATGCTATAATCATATATGCCATATAACAGTGTTTCTTGTGTTAATAATGCTTTTAAACAGTGGATTTTCTTAAGATTGTAGTAGGCAGCTCGGCATACTGATGTGACATGTTAATGCACGTTAATACATTGATAAAAAATAGCCCCTAGGTTTTTGTCACTGACCTATTAGGGGTAATCGAAGATGCACCCATCTGTAATGCTGGTGTCTTTAGGGATTTAACACAATGTGGTGATGCCAAATATAAAATATTTGTTTTATTATCATTTAGTTTTAGAAGATTTTGAGTCATCCGTAGCCGAATATCGGCAACACAATGTTCTAACTTCTTCAAGAAAGAGAAATGTAACTCATTGTCAGGATCCAGTGATATATACAGCTGTGTGTTATCAGCATACAAGTGATACTTAACTCCATATCGCTACGCAATGATCCCAACAGGACGGGTATACATTGTGAAAACCAGCGGACCAAGAACTGAACCTGTGGTACACCAGATAACAAAAACTGAATGTCAGATAAAATACCATGAACAGACACTCTCTGGGAGCGTTGTTCCAGATAGGATCTAAACCATTCAAGTACTCTACCTGACAGACCAAACATGTCTTTTAACCTAGAGAAAAGTACATTATGGTCAACTGTATCAAATGCAGCAGACAGGTCCAGAAGAACAAGTATTACTGGCTCACCTTGATCAATTGACATCATAATATCATTTTTCACTCGAACCAAGACTGTTTCAGTGCTGTGATCACTTTTATAGGCAGACTGTAGTGATTCATTAAGGTTATTATTGATTAAATATTTGTTTAGATGGAAAGCAACTGCCTTTTCTATAACTTTAGATAAAAATGTAAGATTTGAAACAGGTCTGTAATTGTTTAGAATATTACAGTCCATAGTGTAGTTTTACAAGGGCAGCTTTCATGGATCTTGGGAAAACACCCAGAGATAATGATTTATTAACTATATTTGTAATTGGGTTTATCAGAACATCCAGACAATCTTTCACAAGCCATGTAGGCATAGGGTCAACTGCACAGAAAGCATTAGATGACTTTTTTAGCAACTGTCTGATATCAGTCTCTGTAAAAGGCTAAAATGTATCCATCATGGATATGCAGGACTCTTCTACCAATGGCTTACCCTGTGATAAGGTGCTGGACTGGAACCCACTATGTATATTTAATATTTTTTGACAGAAGAAGTTATTAAAACAATAGGCCATATCTTTATCTGAGTTGATATTATTTGGGAGGACAGTTTGACTTTTATATAATACTTTATTCACAACACTGAAAACAGTTCTTTGATTTCCCTTGGATGCTTTTATCTTTTTATTATAATATTCAGATTTAGCAGAGGTAAGGTTATTTTTAACAAGAAATTTACTGACCTTTGAACATTTCAAAATGAACAAACAAACTGGTCCTGATCCACAGCCACTCACAATACCTTCTGTGTCTCTTTGTAGCCTGTATGTTCTTATTGTAACATGGAAGCATTGGTCTGCTTGGCATTTCATTTATCCTTAAAGGTGCATGTTCATCTACAATGTCTCTCAATGTACTATTATAGAGATCCACCAGATGATCCACATCATACGGTGGATCAAATACCAGAGAAGAGACTCGCAGATCAGCAAGAAAAGCCGCCTTGTTAATTGACTTATATCTGCTATGTGAAATAACTTTAGCTGAAACAGATTGTTTCTATAAAGATACATTAATGTTTACAAGGATGCAGATACACGGGAGATGACAAGATCTAAGATGTGACATTGTCTGTGTGTTCTTTCTTGGACATGCTGCCTGAGATTGGCAGATCTAAGAATATCAGTCAGTTGTTTGGTATCTCCATTCCTCTGGCAATCTCAATTTATATTGAAATCACCTAAGATCTGCAGATGACCACTGTTGGTAGCAAGAGAGTCAACAAATCCCGAAAATTCCTTGAAGAAATCTGCTGCTTTCATGCCATTTTTCTTAGTGGGGTGTAATCGGTAGATAATAGCTACACGAACACTTATCCCCCCAGATACAAAAGTCAGTTGGTTATTTTCAAAAGACTTACCCTGAAAACGCAAATGGGTTTCACACTTCAAAGAATCACGGAGAAGAATGCCGACTCTCCCCACCTTTCTTGTGAATCCGAGCTGCATGATGGAAAGAATATCCAGCTGGAGTCACATCACCAACAATTTTCTGGTCTGAAACATTACCAGTCAGCCAAGTCTCTGTAATGACAAGAGCATCAAGATCCATATCCTTAATAACATCAGATATTTCATCAGATTTATTACAGATCGACTGACAATTTATAAGACCAATACTTACATTTTGTACAGCTGTGCCATTATATGGTGTTATTGGCACTGTGATCAAATTACTTGCATCAGACCCAATCTGCTATGGATGTTTTCCATTACGTGGGCGCATCACTAAACAAATGGTATTACCACCATCGGCTCGTAATGCAAGCAATTGCTCTCTAGTATAATTCATTATAATTATAGAAATAAAATAAGTGAAAATAAAAAAATAAAATGTTGAAGTGAGAGATAAGGTGGTAAACTTAACCACATAAATTATTTATTATTGAATTGATTATAAGAGGTTAGTTTAACTACTTAAAGGTCACAGGAAAAGGTTTTCCAAATTAGTCAAAATGTTAGTGTTATATATTAAAATCAATTTCAGTCACAGATATATATATATATATATATATAATATATATATATATATATATATATATATATATATTCTAGAAATAAAGTTACAGTGGTTTTAAAACTTGCTTTGCTAGCATCTCACATGGCCGAAACTTTAATCGAGAATCTTCGGAAAACTTCAAAGATCCCAAATACTCCACGTGACCTTGTTTAACCTGGGTTATGGGTTACATATTGTGGTGTATTCTCTCGCATACAATTGTGCAAAGAAACATACATCACATACCGATGATTATACCCGACATGTAAGTACCGTCAAACTCGGCCCGAAACAACACCCCCGCGAAAATTACTAAAATAGGTTAAAACGACAGACTGAGGGCCCCACATCCCAGTATAGACTAGTATAGTCCACATGTGGGAGAGCCCCATGCATCCACCGGACTCCCGTGTACGGACAAATACAACTTGATTTTAAATGAAATTATGGGATAGGATGAGGGAAATACTCGCATTGAGGCCCAGTTATCAATTAAACTTATATCAACACAAACAAGTACACACCAATCCAACTCTGGTTGTGTACCAGGGCTGGATTTTGGCGCCACATGTAGCTGCTCTGTGTCCACGTATGCACTTTCTGTAGTCAATTCCTTACAATTAATACTGTCTGTAAATAAACTAAACACACGCGAGATAGGGCGCACGCGCGCACACACACACACACACACCACACACCACAACACACCATAATATATATATATATATATATATATATATATATATATATATTAATTTCAGGACCATCTGATACGACAGTTGTAGATTTCTGGAGGATGATTTGGCAAGAAGATTCTAATAGAATAGTGATGGTAGCAAATATCGAAGAGAATGGCAAAGTTAATTGTATTCTGTTTATTTATTAAAGGATTCAAAAGAACATAAATATTTATACTTTATTTCCACAGCTTTGAGAATAATCTTTCTATTTAATGTGCATTTATATATTATTATATATATCTTTAAATCTTTTCCTATTTTCTTGTTTACTTGCATATATCTTTATCGATCATATTAGTGATAAGCTAATTTATATTATATATATATATATATATAATATATATATATATTATATATATATTAAGATCCGCTGTTCTCAATATTGGCCTATACAACTTGGTCTTCCTGTTACACATGGACCGTTTACTGTGATAACAGAACGTGAGGATATCACAGTTGACTACACAACTAGAATGATAACAGTTAAGAAGAATGTAAGTATTGGATCATTTTTTAATTGCTTTTTAAGGTTGAAGTGCAGTGTCTTATTATAAAGAGAATCACATTGTATGTGTATATATGTATGCATGTGTGTGTTTATGTTTGTGCACGCGCGTGTGTAGGAGGGGGGGGGTAATTATCAATGTTACTGTCTATGAACATAATCTCTATATGAATTCTGATGCTGGAATAATATTTATGTTATTAATATTAGGATGATATCCGGACTGTCTATCATCTCCATTTTACTTCGTGGACTGATAAAAGAAAACCAGTTTATGGAGCGACAACTTTAATAGCATTTTACCGAAACGTTCAGTCCTTCCACGAAGTGGCCAAAGGACCTCTTGTTGTACACTGCAGGTACCCAGTAGTACATTAAGACGTCTTATTGTACACTACAGACACTCTATAGTACATTAAAATATATTGTTGTACACAATAGATATCCAGCATGGTTATGTATATCTAGAAATACACTAACCAAAACACACATGACGACATTTTAGTCTAATTTATTTTAATAAAGTGCTGGCATTGGTCGGACGGGTACTTTCATAGCCTTAGACATTCTACAGAAGCAGACAATGCACAAAGGAATATTGAACGTTTATAATTGTGTAAAGAAGCTAAGGAGTGAACGGATGTTAATGGTCCAGACTGAAGTAAGCATATTCTGAATATATTTTATTATGATCTGTACAATGTACTACTGACCCAGAGTGGGTTTTATTAAATCTTAAAACTATTTCTGTACTATTTAAAACCATTAAATACTATTAAATTCCATCTGGCTCGTTTTCAGGCTCAGTACATCTTTATGCACAAGTTTCTTGCGGAATTCATTCAGTGTGGATTTACAACCTATGACGTCACCGGATTCCAGAATAAATTCAGGTTGCTGTGTAATCTTGACCCTCAACTGGCAGGACTGTCAAGGCTGGAACGTCAGTTTCAGGTCAGTATTACTTTTAGTCTACTCTGTTTAAAACAAAATTGTGAGTTTCGTCCGTTAAAATGCATAAAATATTTCGTATTTTTGCAGATTTTGTGTGAAATGAAGAACGAATTATATGACAGTCGAGAAAAAGATGGATTGTCGATAGAAAACAGATACAAGAATAGAGATATGGATGTCATACCGAGTACGTAATATCATGCATTACATATAAAGATAAAATAGTAAATTACAAGAGAATAGGTGACATCAGTGTGATGCCTTGTTGAAGTATTGTTCAAACATGCATTCTTATTTTCAGACGATTTTGATAGACCACGTCTTCCCGGAAAAGTAAAAGATGATTACATCAACGCTATCTTCGTAGATGTAGGCTACACAATTATATCATATTGGTGTTATGTGAATCATTTAACAAATTGATAAAATCAAATCCAAACCCATTATTCATATAGCACACAATTAGGTTGATATATCGGCATTTCGTTCTTGTTTCTATTTTAGAGCTTCAGGATTCGCGACTTCTACGTGGCTACTCAAATGCCGTTACCTCAAACTGTCATAGACTTCTGGAGATTGGTCTACAAATTGAAAACGCGTTCTATCATCATGCTAAATCAGTTTGACAACACAGACCCAGTTAGTGTAGAATATGTCTATGATATATATAATAATGAAATAAATTAGCATAATCTCTTACTCATACTGTTACTATTATTCATGTTTCAACCTAAATATTTTACTGGCACATTCGGTGTTTAGCATACTTTCATTTATAGGTACAGAGATAGAAAAAAACATTAAGGTGACAACTGACGTTTTCTATATTAAACATCGGATTATTTTATAATTTAGGATTCTTGAGTATTTTATTTGTATGCGGATACGAAATTAACACTTTATTTATATACAGACTTCAAAGCCATATTGGCCAAGCAAAGATACACCAAAGCAGACGTATGGGCCAATTGAAGTAACCCTCATTAAGACCAACAATGGTAACAATATCGACTGTGTGTGTACCAGAGATTTCGTGATAAAAACCAGAAACACAAAGGTATTGTGAATTATGATATTTTGAAGATGTTTCAATATATTTAAAGAAACCTGGTTCTAAATAAGCTGCTAGAAAGTCTTTTTTATTACATTCCTCGTTAAACCTATTTATTTATGTTGTCATGAAGTTCCATATTTAATTTGTCTTTTTCCCAATGATAGCAACTTTTAAGGACCAATTTATTACATTATCGGATTTTAACATTGTGTTGATAACGAATATCGTGTAGAACACAATAAATTACCAATAGAAAGTTATATGGATTTATTGGTACAAGATTTATAATCTTGTTCCAAAGTATTTATGACCAAAAATGGTACTAACGAAACCCAGTGAAATATTTTATCTTCAAGACAAACATTTATTTAATGTATTTATACTTGTGAGAAGACAGAAGGAAGAAAATTAAGGCAGTTCCAGCTGCTAACGTGGCCGAACTCAGAAAATGTTCCTCCAAACAAAGAAGACATCCTGAAACTGATTGATCTAACAGAACAATGGCAAGGGCAGTTCAGATCAAGCAGAACCGGAAACACAATCGTTCATTGTCTGTACGTATGATTCTGAACTTCTCTGTCAGCATAATAAAGAACATATTATAAGTATGGCAACAACTAATAGTAAGTTTGCTGCCTGTATGTATTAATACCGATGGTAAATCGCCTGTTATAGACAAGTTCATAAGTCCAAGTTTGCCTCGTCGTTGTTTTAGTTTACGCTACACTCATCTGTAAGACTATACTTGGATTTAAGGACCTTCGACGTTTCAGACATTTTGGAGAATTGGACAAGATTTCCGAAGAAATATTAATGAACAAGACAATTAACACATTTTATATTTTTGAAGAGAATAAGTCCAAAGGGAAAATTGATCAAAGTTCCTAGTAAGAATGCAACAAATGGAAGAGTTGTTCAGAAAAGGTTTGAACCATTCAGTGATTGACAAACAATTTCTTTCCTATTACACATTTTGGGATAAAATCTTACGTGGCAGACAATATCGATTTGGTTGTTTTATTGAAAGAAAACATCGTCCAATAACCAACAAAGCAATATTTGAACATTTACACTGGTCAATACTATAGATCATGACTGCATGCACATATTTAAACTTATTGTTACGAAGGTCAGTTATGACTATCTCAGATATTGTTGTTCCGTATTATATTAGAGAATGTCAAATCACTTTATATAATGAATGACAATAAAATCTAGACTTTTATAGCGAAAAATGTTTGATTCACCCTTTACATCTTCTGAGAGTAAAGTGGACCACAAAAGAAGTTTATTCCAATACAAAGTACCTCTCTGTGAACCCTATCTTGCGGGCTGGACTAATATATGTTGGGAATTTACCACGGAGTAATTATTTTGTTGTATCATCGATAAATAGATGCAACTAACATTGGTGAGTGTGATCGGGGAATTCCGCGTTCGGTGACGAAACCCTCGAAAATCATAAAGCTACAGCAACTTATCACTAACGCAAGCTCAAAACCTACGTGTTAAGTCCAATACTGTTTATAGAAAGATAATATGTCAGTTGTATGTTTAATTGTGTTTAATAACTAAATGTTTAATAACTAACGATCATAATATTAATCAAACAATGCGGATATGCATCCTGAAATTTAGTTATTGAATCGGGATAGTTGGCGAATTAGGCATAAATCTATTTATATGGAAGTTTAAACCAAATTTGAGAATTGTATGAAACCTTTAGACATTGATGGTATTTTTGTTTTCAGTCAATTGCTGACCCAATGGCTAACAATTACATGTCAAAGTATCACGAATAAATCAATTAAGACTAACACGTTACATGAAAGTTAATCTACATTACTGTAGAAATAGTTGTCTAAATTGCTATACTAAATCTCATCTATGAATATCATAATAATCAAGATCAGATGTTATAGGTCATTATCTAACATTTAGGACTGGCGGCCGACAGAGTGGTGTTTACTGTGGAGTGAAGTTTGTCCTTGACAAGATGAGGTCAGAACAACAGATAGATGCGTTCTTGGCTGCTAGATATGTGACAAGAAGACGACCTCAGTTCTTTCAAACACAGGCAAGATACAATATAGATATTGTTTATATCACTAGTCTTATATCACAATATTGCGTTAGCTAAATATTACTTTTATATTAAATATCAAAAAAACCATGTAAAGAAAAAGATATGATAAGCATCCTTATTGTATTGTTTATTACATCTATTATCACTTGATTAACTACATAAATGAAAAGAATATATTTCTGGTGTTGCTTTTCCAGGAAGAGTTCAAGTTCCTCCACGAAATAGTGATTGCTGCCATGGAAAAGAGCAGATTAAACGGAAATATATAATGAAAATAAATGATTTCAGATCATTAGTGTAGCATATTGTTAGCTGCTAATAATAACAGCTGATCATAATGACATAAATATTACTAATCTGCTTTAGGTTTCTTCTTTTATAATTAATGTACATTTATCAAATCTAATTTATCCCTGAAATCTATTATACCGCAAAGTTGATATTATCATCTATAATGTCTGTAATGTCATCTGTAATGTCATCTGTAATGTCTGTAATATCATCTGTAATGTCTGTAATGTCATCTGTAAGTCCGTAATGTGATCTGTAATGTTTGTAATGTCTTTATTCTTTATACTAATCTTGTTATTTTTGTGATTTCGGTAATTGATTATTTCGTTTATAGTTATATCCTCTCCAAACCGGATCATATACACCTTGTCCGGGAAAGATGATACCTTATATTATATATATATATATATATATATATATATATACCCTGCCCTACGTCATTAATCGGTTCCAAATCCCCAAACCTCACTCAGTTTGTAATAAAAACCGGACGTAATCCATTACTTTCAATTAACATGTTGTAATGTATAAACATCTAATAAATAATGTTAACATGTTTTATTGTACTTTAAAGTCTTTTTTTGCATATTTGATCATTTATTGTTAATATATTTAGTTCGGGTCCCTTTATATGACGTAGTGGACGTAGTTGAGTGACGTGACCTCAGGTGTACAGACATTGAGCGAACTTAAAATTACTTTAGAATAGTGGCTTAAAAGCGAACTTGATATTAAAACATTGGATACGCTGTGTCTACGGTGAGACAATCTTCATTGAGACATACATTATCTACGGTATTCAATTCTCGCTATGCACCCAGACATACAGACACACACACACACGCACATACATATATACAAGGGCACGCGAGCGCGCTCATACACACACATATAAATAAAACATATTCTTATGCCAAAGCCATAGTTATCATTGGGGCTTTAACCACATCACATTTCAGAATTATAAGCAGCTACTCATTTTGCTATATTCGTGAGCCGTAAGTTAGTTTAGGTTAATCTATTTCCAGTATTTTGTGTTCTAGAGATTTTCTCTTCATCCTAGAATTAAGTTATCTGTCACTTGGAAGGATTCAAAAGTTAATACGCTTTGTCTAGAAGATGTAATTCCACTGACTAAATATATTACGTATGCGTAACACATCTAAAATAATAGGTAAATATCTATCTATCTAACTATCTATATATCTGTCTATCTAGTGGTAACTCGATATAGATTTATAGTGTGATCCTTTTCAAACATTGCTTCATAAAATAGAAACCGCTGACTTGTTTTATACGTTTTTAATCAGGATAATACTGTTGTCAAGCATTAAGTGTATGGAGATTTCATTGATGAGATAATATTTGTAGATGTAGTGATATATATATATATATATATATATATATATATATATATATATATATAGTGAGAGAGAGAGATAGAGAGAGATAGATAGATAGATAGAGAGAGAGAGAGAGAGAGAAAGGTAGATAGATAGATAGATTGATTGATAGATAGCTAGACATATATATAGATATATATATATATAGATAGATAGATATATAGGATAACAGAAAAAGCAGATTCTAAGAATGTTATCAAATATTTCACTAATTTAATTATTATTAATATCATTCAGTGACAATGTCATTTTATCTCAGAGGTTTATATCAATCAATACCGAACTAGCTGTTTAACATGTTAGCACCATTACGGAAATGGCTTAAAGTTAAAGGTAATAAATACTAGGATTTAAATTAAATGAATAATACATTTAGAATAAAGAAAATCAAATTAAAATCACAATTCTATTATTAGATTATTTTTAAAGGATCAGTATATTGCACAAAATATTTATTCTTGGCATAACTATGCATTTAAAATTTAATATATAATTTTCCCTATTGAGGAACATACCTATTTACATTTTACAAAAGTTGCTAATATAATCACCGTTAGCCAAATAGGATATTTTTTAATTTTGTATACTTAATTTAATTACGTGCTTATATATATATATATATATATATATATATATATATATATATATATATATATATGCACCAACTGCATCATGATATATGCTTTTAATGTCCTAGTCTAAAAACCCAATCGGCTTATACGCACTGCATAATTATAGATGCTCTTTAATGCCGGAGACTAAATTCTTATCATATTGCATCTTGTTACTTATTATTGTATAATCATTCCCAATAAATGATAGTTTTTGGCGCTGAGATTAGGTTTGAGACGATATTTCGTTCTAGTCCAGTAATAATCCACTGTGCAGTATTGCTACTTTGTTTTAAATTTAGCAAAACCACTTCAGTGATTCCATACTGAGTTAGTGTACATTCTTACGTCGTGAACAAACTGTAATGTTTGTTAACACGCTGAGGGGCTATAAAAGGCCTAATATTTCACTTATTTTAGAGAAGAACTTCGACGCGAGACTAGTCGGACGTGTATCGACATATATGGTTCATATAGGTGGGATTTATTTAGTTATTCGAATCCAGAATAAAGCTCAGGTCAGCATCTGAGGTGTCGAAATGTTTTATATACAGGTTTCCTTTGGGCCACAACAAATTACCGTTGAATGTAAACTGGTTTCAACGTAGTTATCATATGTACGTAGTAAGTCGCCATTAAACACACACACGTGTTGTTTACTGCGAGTTCTGGTGTCAAATGGTATATTTTTACGTGTTCCGCTTGTTGTATGTAGCCTGCATGTAGCCGCTTTCCTGTGGCGTGACATATTTGTCGCGTACGAAAAGCGAATTAGCTGGTTCCCACAGGCTGATGAGTAGACCAGACACATGCTTAGGTATACGCACACATCTATCAATATGTGAAGGTATGGAACATTTTATTTTTAGATTAATGTATGTATAGTTGTATTTAGATTTATGGAGGTAGGTTTCGAAGGATGTTTAGATATGATGATGCTCTGTGCCTGCTGCCTCTTACTATGTACCATAAAACGCACATTGCCGTGCCAGACATCGTATCTATTTCCATCCAGATTCCTTATTACACCAATGTAAGAAAGTTATGTCGTTATTACAACATGTTTGAGTGTATTAGCTTTGTTATGTATAATGTAGAATCTATATTGTTGTCCTCTTATGTAGTCTGGCGAAACGACCTATTAATTCATACAATGCTGCTTGATGGATTTATACTCCTGGAGTCGTCTGTTACTCCGGCAGGCATCTCCATGGGTATTAAGCTGCGGACAGAGTTTTTCCCCATATTATGAGTAATTAGATTACACTGATATAGGAAATTTGTTAAATGTATAGCTATTATAATCCCGACGTATCATTCGCAGTATCGGAGATCTGCCTGAAATCCGCTGTTCTCGACCATGGGTCAAAAAGATCAAGTTGATAGGCGCTTTAATTTAGATCCCGCCACACCTAACTGCATATACTTAGGGACGCTAAATTAAGCGTGAATGAACGTTCTCTTAGTGATGAACGGAAACGTATGAGGGTTAGCTGTTAGGTTCGAGTAAATGATAGTATTTACTCAGGTTTGAGACGATATTTCGTTCTAGTCCAGTAATAATCCATTGTGCGGTATTGCTACTTTGTTTATATTTTAGTTAAATCGCTTCAGTGAGTCCATACTGAGTTAATGTACATTCTCTTTGTTATGAACAAACTGTAATGTTTGTTAACACGCTGAGGCTATATATAGGGTTTGAATTTTCACTTAGGTTAGAGAAGAACTTCGACGCCAGACCAGTCGGACTTGTATTGATACATGGTTCATATAGGTAGGATTTATTCAGTTATTCGAACCCAGAATAAAGCTGAGGTCAGCATCTGAGGTGTCGAAATGCTTTATATACAGGTTTCTTTTGGACCACAGAAAATTACTGTTGAATGTAAACTGTGGTGTGAAAATAGTTTATGATATGTATGTTGCAAGTCACCATTGAACCACACGCACGTGTTTGCTGAGAGCTGTGGTATCAAATGGTATGTTTTACGTGCTTCCGCTTTTTGTACGTAGCCTACATGTAGCCGCTTTCCTGTGGGTGTGACATATTTGTCGCGTACGAAAAGCGAATTAGCTGGTTCCCACAGGCTGATGAGTAGACCAGACACATGCTTAGGTATACGCACACATTTATCAATATGTGGAGGTATGGAACATTTTATTTTTAGATTAATGTATGTATAGTTGTATTTAGATTTATGGAGGTAGGTTTCGAAGGATGTTTAGATATGATGATGCTCTGTGCCTGTTGCCTCTTACTATGTACCCTAAAAGACACACACACACACACACACACACACACACACACACACACACATACACACACACACACATATATATATAAACACACACATACGCACACATGCGCGCACGCACACACACACACACACACACACATATATACATAAATATACATATATATATATATATATATATATATATATATATATATATATACATGCTGATTATTAGTTTTCTGAAATTGATAGTATACCTGTATTTGTATTTTCTGTGGGGATTATCTTATTTCGGTTCTTAATCAATTTATTGGTATATTTAATTATTTATAAAAGAAGACGATTGATGAAATCTCTTTAATGGTTATGTTGGTAGGATTTAGCACTTAAACACATACATATGCATACCCACACACTCTCACATGCGAAGTATTACTAAACTTTATGTTTAGAAACAAATATTTTAAACGTAGAGAAGATGAAAATTGGAGAAAACTGCCAAACATCACATCAGTTGAACCAATCACACTGATAAATATGTAAGTTATCTTTATTAGAAAAATGAGGCACAAAATATGGCTTTAGTCAATGTTAGCTTTGTCTTTAGTAAGTGCATATAAAGGGTGCAATACAATCAGTGTTAGGTTTGTTTTTAGGAAATTACTTATAAGCGAAGAAACATGTTTCTAATTTATACATGTTGAAATATATGAATGAATGGGTGGGAAAGGTTGAGAATTATGAATAATTACTCTAAAAGTAACAGCAATAATTAACTAATAAATGTGTTACAATACTTGTTTTATGGTGAAAATCATTCCTATGACATACACATGATTCATGGTGCATGGGATGAGTGGATGCCTAACTTGTTTGTTTACTGACTTTGACAATTATCTAGCTGTTCATATGTCTAAATGTTTTGACATAATATCGATTTAAGTTGGATTTTACAAATTAATTGGTCACTTCCCAAATTTTAAATAACGTATTTTAAATATCCATAACAAATATGATAAATCATAGAATTCTTCTTGTAATATTATTACACTTTGTTATACCTAAGAAATAAATCATAATAGCAGAATTATATTAAAGCATTATTGCATGCGTGTACATAAAATATACAAGAAAACTAGTAGCTTTCTTTGATATAATGCCGATATCGTTCATAAAAGCTTACATCATGTTATAGTGTTTGGGGTATATTTTCATATAATTTGTTCTTCGGAATAATAGCGAGTGCTACTTCATGAAGAAATCTGAATTCTTCCTGAAAACAAGAGTAAATTATTTAAATCGTAAACAAACTCAGTAAATCTAATTTCAAGACAACGACATAAATATTCACTACATCATCTTGTAAGAAAATAAAACGCAACAAGAAATAGTTAATTAATTGTTGGTATGCTATTATGATACCTTTGTTTGGAAGAACTGAGGTCGTGTTCTTGTCACATATCTAGCAGCCAAGAATCCATCTATCTGTTGTTCTGAACTCATCTTATCAAGGAGAAAGGTAATGCCACAGTAAACACCACTCTGCCGGCCGCCGGTTCTGGATATTAGAAAAATTGTACAGACTTGCTATTGCTATGAAGATTTTTGTTCACATATTATCATCAATGAACGATGGACATTATGATACCTACAGACAGTGAACGATTGTATTTCCAGCTCTCTTTGATTTCAGTTGGTCTTGCCATTGTCCATTAAGGTCTATTAGTTTGAAGAGGTCTTCTTTGGTTGGTGGAACCGTCGCCGAATTAGGCCACGTCAACAGCTGGAAATGTCGCAGAGTTCGGCCTTCAGTCCTCTTGCAAATGATAATCAGAAACAAATTATACGGTTTATCTGTGTACCTGAACTCGGCGCGCATACTGCCCTCAAAATTGTTAATACTTTAGAACATTTAACTGATTTCAGAATAAGCTCTTTTACAAGTGGAAGTGGCTGCTGTATCCCAGATATTGTAATAGTAAGTTATTAAATTAATCACTTTTTGTCTGTATGTGTGCAGTACGCTTTGTACAATCTTTTATTTTGTTTAGTTTTATATGCCATTGGTTTACAATTGAAGGTAATCTGTATATATAACAATAAAATAATGTATTTATTTTCCTCCCATCTTATACTTAAATGTGTTTAAATGTAATTATTTGAGCTACGCACAGAATGATTATCTTACTGTCTATTATACCTTTGAGTTCTTAGATCTGATTAGGAAGTCTCTCGTGTACACGCTGTCGGTGGTGTTGTCATTATTAGTAGAGACCAGGGTTAATTCAATGGGTCCATATGACTGATTTGGTATTTCTTTGCTTGGCCAGTATGGTTTGGATGTCTAAAATCATAATAAATACAATCTTAAATAAATATGAAAATGAAATATTTATTAAATACAACTTAGAGAATCAGTAACAGAGACATTGAGCGTCTTGTATTTATACGTTAATTATTAATAAACTCAGATATGTCGACATAATTGATAGAGTATAATATTAATTAACTGGATCTGTGTTGTCAAACTGATTTAGCATGATGATGGAACGAGTTTTCAATTTGTAGACCAATCTCCAGAAGTCTGTGATCGTTTCAGGTAACGGCATTTGTGTAACCACATAGAAGTCTCGCACTTTGAAGCTCTATAAAATATATAACATGAATTATACCCGAACCACAATATGTCTGAATCTTAAATTATTTTATTTATTTATTCATTAATTTATTCATTCATAATACATTGGTTTAGTTTTATAGATTTTGAATTTACATTTTATGACTATATTTTCATAAATTACTTCTTATGTAAACAACTTACATCGACATAGACTGCATTAATGTAATCATCTTTCACTTTCCCTGGTAGACGTGGTCTGTCACAATCAGCTGCGGAGATTAATATATTATTATTATACACTGGGTACATGGTATCATACCACGGATTTTAGATTACAATATGACTTACTTGGCACGACATCTAGATCTCTGTTCTTGGGTCTGTTGTAATTTGACAATCCATCTTTCGATTGATTATCAATCAGTTTGTCCTTCATTTCACACAATATCTGAATAAAATATTAAAAATTGTTGCGTATTTAATAAAATAATAATAAATGTATAAAGATTGAGGCTAACCTGAAACTGTCGTTCCAATCTTGACAGTCCTGCTAACTGGGGATCCGGATCACACAGGAGCCTGAATGTATTTGGAAACCCATTGACGTCATATGAAGTAAATCCACATTTGATGAATTCAACCATAAACATATGTATGAAGTGGTACTGAGCCTGAAACATGATGTATATTATACTACCATTACAATTTTAAATAATTAGGAAATATGTGAATAAACCTTACCAAAAATAACAAAGTAACATTCTTGTTATAAATAAAATATTCTTACTTCAGTCTGGACCATTAACATCCGTTCACCCCTTAGCTTCTTTACACAATTATAAACGTTCAATATTCCTTTGTGCATTGTCTGCTTCTGTAGAATGTCTAAGGCTATGAATGTACCCGTCCGACCAATGCCAGCACTTTATTAAAATAAATTAGACTAAAATGTCGTCATGTGTGTTAATGTATTTCTAGATATACATAACCATGCTGGATATCTATTGTGTACAACAATATATTTTAATGTACTATAGGGTGTATGTAGTGTATAATAAGACGTCTTAATGTACTACTGGGTACCTGCAGTGTACAACAAGAGGTCCTTTGGCCACTTCGTGGAAGGACTGAACGTTTCGGTAAAATGCTATTAAAGTTGTCGCTCCATAAACTGGTTTTCTTTTATCAGTCCACGAAGTAAAATGGAGATGATAGACAGTCCGGATATCATCCTAAAATAAACAAAAATAGACATAGAAATTACATTATCACATATTGAATAACTATCCCGAATAAAGATGTTTATTCTTAATTAATATAATTCTGTCACACATCGAATACTTGTATATGTTCTTTTATATGTATGGATATTTGTATATGCATTCATGTATGCTGCTACTGTTTTACGGCAGCCTTTATGGACAAGGTAGGCTAAATGGGGTGAACGACCTCTAAATGTAATGAAGCGCAGTGAAAGGTGAAACATCCATCTGAAATAACGCGGCCGGGTTTTGAGCCCAGGTGTTGTAGATCTGTCGCCAACCATGCTACCAATTAGGCCACCGAGGCACCCCCGTATGTACAAATGCATATATGTATGTATGAACATATGTAAGCATGTATATACGTATGTATGTATGTATGTATGTATGTATGAAGGGTGGTATGTAGGTACAGGAGGTATTCGGCTTACGAATTTCTATGTAAGTCGAATCACACTCTCTAAATGTACGAACCATCGTCCCCTGACCCTTAAATCATTGTGTACAATACACGCCTAATGATACAGTACTATGTTATCATTGGCAACTGAGTATCTTCCTACTCGGCTAGGGGACGATTTACGACGTATTCTTCCGCGCACGCCACGCCACAATCTAGTTCGCCGGTCCGTAACTACGAACCGCTGTCGGTAACTCGAAACAACAATTTTTAGGCGCTTATGGGTATTCGTTTGTAATGGCGTTGTCGTAAGTCGGGACGGCCGCGACCCGAGGACTTTCTGTTTATACTAAGTGGTTGTCTGTCACATAGACTCAGTTGGTTACATTTTAAAGAGAGTGCTGCATGTATGTATCTGGTTTAGCAATACCCAGATAAGTTTAGTTTCCATGTATGTCGGTAGCTAGAGTTCGAAGGTGTGATAGTAAAGATAATTTAATAAAGTGCCGTTATAAGCAGGAACCATCCAAGGACGATATACAGTGAAAACCTCTCTGATGATAAGGACCTCATCCTCATATTTAGCAGGGTCATCCATCTTTAAATGCAATAAATCATTTGGCAACATAATCACTAGTAGTAGTATTGCGAATTTGTCATTCTTAAATAATTGAGTGTTGTGTAATGTGTGTCTGATAGCATTATTATTTAACATGCATTTTACTTAATATAAAATGTAGGATAATTGTGATTTGTTAAAGATAATAACTTGGTATAAGTACAATTAGTTTTGCTATTCCCTCAAGAGGCAAACATTTTTGGGGCTTGCACTCAAACACTATTGTCCCAATACTTTCCACGAGAAACCCGTAATGGTTTGTGTAAGCCACGTTGGGTTGAAAAACGTTCTTGTTTTGAAACGTTTGGTGAGATTTATGAACATGATGTCACTTGCCTTGATGATATGGTTAATTCACATATGTATCCAGTGCTTAATGAAAGTCTTTGGAATTGGTATAGGGACACCAAGTCTACGGCTCATGGTTTGAAAAGTAGCCTGTAGAGTTTCGGAGTTATTTTTGGCTTCACAGTATTGAATAATTGTTTGGATTATTTGAAAGGTTAGTCAGCTAAACTACAAAGAAGATATATTGACGTATGTGAGGGATGCAAAATTGATTGACAATATCAAATCAGAGATTAAATGTTCGAGGGATGACCTTGATGTAGAATTCCAGAGATGTTACAACGAATCAAAGCAACTGGCTTCATATATTTTAAGAGGAAATTCCAAGGGTTCCAAGGGTTAGTTTTTTAAAATTTTCGCTCATGAGTTTGTAAAAAGATCTTTGAATGAGTAACAATTGGTTAATAGTTTTAATAGTAGTCGCTTTGACGAACTGCACAGTTGAAAAATGATCTTAAATAGGCTGTTAATAATTAGGCTAAACATTTACTATGGTATTGACTTGGGATGATTGAAAAATAGCATAAAAGGTGATAGATAATGCTTTTTTTTGGCCAATTTTGTCGTTTTTAGCCGGCTTAAAAGGGACTGGTGAGATATTACACATGTCTCAGCAAGAAAAGTCGCCACTCTGGATTCAGTCCCCTGAAGAAACGTCCAGAGTTTGAATTCACGGTTCGAGATTCTCTGTGCCTGTGCCTTATTATACACAGCTAAACACACATACACACATACACAACAAACACATACATACATACATACATGCATACATACATACATACACACATACATACACACATACACACATACATACACCCATACATACATAACTTTCATACATACATACATACACACAACACACACACACACACACATACACACATACATACATACACACATACACACATACACACAAAAAACAAACAACACAAACACACACACACACACACATACATTCATACATACATACACAAACACACACAAAGAGAGAGAAAGAACCTCTCCAACACATACATGTACCTGATCTGTCATACACACGTAATGACTTACATTCTTCTTAACTGTTATCATTCTAGTTGTGTAGTCAACTGTGATATCCTCACGTTCTGTTATCACAGTAAACAGGTCCATGTGTTACAGGAAGACCAATTTGTTTAGGCCAATATTGAGAACAACGGATCTTAAACATAATAAAAGAGACAGGACATTATATCTCTATTTGTTAAGCTAAGAAATAAATTAGCTTATCTTTATGACACTATTTGGTAGATGTGGGTAAATGAAAACAAGCGGATGAACACAACAGTTAGATTATATCTCTGTCATTCTCTTTTAGACAGATATCAACATCAAACCTTTCCGCTCTCCTCGATGTTTGCTACCATCACTATTCTATTAGAATCTTCTTGCCAAATCATCCGCCAGAATTCTACAACAGTCGTATCAAATGGTCCTGAAATAGAGTATATATTTTAGCATCGTTACGCAACATGGTAAGCTACATCAATAGATGTATTATATGTATGGCTTTAAGTTAAAGGTAATAAGCACTAGGATTTAAATGAAATGAATAATTAATTTAGAATAAAGAAACAACACAAATATTAAAGTCAAAATTATGTTATCAATATATTGCATTTTTTTAAATTCTTGGCATAATTATGCATTTTTAATTTAGTATATAATTTAGAAACTTGACTAACATACCTATTTTTTATAAAAGAGAGGATGCAATTAGTTGCTAAAATAATCATAGACGTTATACTGACCTCTTGTTAGCCAAATAGGATATTTATTTAAATTTCAAGATACTAATTGATATAAGTAAAGCTTTATTATTGCAGAATATATATATATATATATATATATATATGTGTGTTGTGGGTGTGTGTGTGTATGTGTGTGTGTGTTTATGCTTGTGTGTGTTTTAATTTAGCACTATGCAGGCTTTTCGTGATAAGACTTGTAATGCTCCACCTGTTCCTAAGTAGTTGTGTAACAAAACTCTCAAAACCGAATCAAATCATCTATAGAGAATAACATATCACTTCAGGTGTATGCATGTCAAGTTTTTTGCTTTCCCCAAACCACAGCTTTACAAACAGTGTGCAACTATATCCACTATTTGTGTGTGTGTGTGTGTATATATATATTTGTGTATATATGTGTGTGTGTGCGTGGGTGTATATATGTATGTGTGTTTGGTTTTAGAGAGAAGGGAAAAAGAGAAAAATAGATAATAAGACAGATTGATAGATTGATAGTTATATAGATTGATTGATATATGGATAGAGCGATAGAAGGAAGGACATGTGACCAGATGGCATTATAAACATAAATATGGATTATTGTAGATTCACGAAGAGTTTGACACAGACAGAATTACTTTAAATAATGATATGTACACAAACCTTGTGTGGCGATGTATTCGTTTGGTTTTCGGTATCCCTGAAAAATGTTATTGATCATTAAATTGTCTCAATCAAAAATATAATTTGTTGTATTGATATAACAGAGATTATATTTTATCTTTAGTACATACTGTGATATAATTAGCATTGATGAAGTCTTGTTGCATTGTGTCGGCTGTCTGTAAAATGACGCGAGTTTCGTTATCTGGAATTATAAAAAAAAAAATTAACAAAATATTGAAATGTTATTCTGTAAATACTGATATTATTAAAATAAATTACTTGCCATTCAGGAAACTTGAATGAATGATTATACTGACCTCCGAATGTAGGGTATTAAAGAATTAAGACGATCTAAATAGCTATTTTATTATATTAAGAGACCACAGAGAAGATAAACTAGAACACAGGTTTACCTTATACAATGTTATTGGTATATTGTGGTCCATCTAGATACGAGGATCATCGGAACGGTTCAAACTACTGATCCAATTCCCACTACCCCGACCAGTTACTCTCAACATCACTACCAGTATCATTACCACACCCACTACTACAACCACTTCCATTACTAATATTATCATAACAACAACTTCCATTACCACTGCCATTGATACACCACTACCTCAACCACCACCACCACTCTCACCACTACCATCACAACAACAACAACAACAACAACAATAACAACAACTACCATTACCACTTCTACTACTACTACAACTACTATAAAATAGTGCAATGGGCTCGTCCATAATGATGCAGACCTCGGGATCGAATCCCTTTATTCATTCTGTTGGTGGGGTGTTTAATCTGAGACACGTGTAAAACACTTAATATTCACTTCTATTGTTAGTCGAAATTTATTTCTAATCTTATGATATTGTAACCAAGTCAATGATAACAATAAACACACTTACAAGGATAGATTTTCCTGTATCTATTATATTTGATGTTAGCTTCAGACATGGCTATGCCACATTTATCTGGTTCAGCTGGTGGCAGAGACTAAATATAACAATCAAATATCATGTCATCATCATCAAAGATATTATATCCAAACTTAGTCAACATTTTACATCTTTACACCAAAAATATCTTATACTGGGCACCAACTAACCGCATATTCTTCCACAAATTGGTCTGTGTCCATTCTTCGATTAACATAATCCTCAAAGTCCTCCATGTTGACGTCTTTTATTGGTTCTAGCTCAAAGTTCTGATATACACCATTACTGATACCTGTATCACCTACAGAAGATAGCTTCTTCCTCCTTGGGGGGAACTGGGGTAATCTGCCTTCTATAACTAGAGTAGTTAAATAGTTATTCATATTCAAAAAGTCATATTATTATTTGCGATCGGTTTCTTAATATGAAACGTGTAAGGAAATGTTATCCTGTAACACCAGCCTACACCTGACAATATATATATATATATATATATATATATATATATATATATATAAACTATTTACATACCGTGTCCTGTAACATCAATCATTTCCACTTCTAAATCATCTTCATTCTGGCTATTAGTGTCGTTAGTACGTTTATTCCATAACTTATGGCTAAGGAGATTAATAATGACAAAATAGATACATCGCATAATACATCTTTTGTAATATACAGGGTGTAAATAATTTAGATATTTACATAGTATCTATGCCTTTCTGGATCCGGGATGTAAGATAGACAGATAGGTAGTTTTAGAATATGTAAGGTTGGACATGCGAATGTGTGCTTAGGTGTGCGTGTCTGTGTAGATCCAGAAACACACACACACACACGCGCGCGCGCGCGCGCATACGCACACACATACACACATACATATATATATATATATATATTCAAAATTTAAAATTATATTAATCTTAATTACGACCCACATTTGACACATATATGGTTCCTTTCTGAAAGATTTACATGAAACTGAATTTAAAGTTATTGTAGAAAATGTCGTTTAATACAAATATACATACAAAACCACGATATGTAAAATGATATGTTGACTGATAAGATTAACGAAAGTGATTGGCAGAATATGATATAGAGACTTCTGTTTTATATTCTACAGGTACTTCAATACTTTATAGATAACTTACCGCTTTCGTTTAACACAATACACGATTATTATGACTAATAAGATGAGACAAAAGAAAACAATGAAAGTTGATATAATGATCTCCTTCTGTAAGACCTTCGGCTTTGTTCCTGAGAAGATAAAGTTATTATATATATATATATATATATATATATATATATATATATATATATATATATATATAAAAGCTTGAAAATTAACTGAAAATAAAATTTAACATCGAATATATATTAGTGATAGATATATTAAATATCATAACGATTTCACTTAATCTCCTATTTTATGAATATGAAGAGAATAATATTATCACGTTGAAAATATGTATGGGAACGAAATATTTACAATAATTATTTGTCTGTTTCCCATAAATAATATGGATTTTGTGGTGTTCTGTTATTTAAAAATAGTGGAAATAGCCTAAATATCTTAACATTAATTCCGGTAAAGGCTGTTCTGAGTAGCCAAGAGAAATATAGATATTAACAAATCATAATATAAAAATATAGCTTCAGTCATATGGTAATAGGTTTCCTTTCGTTGTATCTTTTTGCATATATGAGCAAGTTCATAAATTTAGTTAAACACATAATTATATAGTAAATCATACCTTTGTAGCTTAGTAATAGATACTGCGACTCATCGTTTCAAAGAAACTGGCAAATTACACGCATACTTACCACGTTTAGGAGTCATTTACAAAAACCTTTTATACAATTCCGAAATGACTACGTTAGGTGAAATATTATACATCTTACGCATTAATAAAACTATGTTTTAGGGACCATATGTCCTCTAAACAACATACCATAATATTGTCCTTTATTGATTTTATCGAAGAGCATCATACATTTTTGAACAGTGTCATACGTAATGAATACTTCAACTAACTAAATAATATTTGTTTAAAAAAGAATAATAGGTTTAAAGAGTTTTTTTCTAGTTAGTTCATTATCTGTTTGGCTTTATGGTTAAAATAACAGCTAATTAGCAAATTATTTAGTCTAAGTGTCAAATCAGGAAGTGTCCTTTCCGGTTACAATTAACTAAATGACCCGAGTCGCATTAAATGGGATAAACGTGATAAATGAACGTAATTTATTCTGAGGATCGGTTTTGTAATTCTGTGACAAAAAATTGTATATATCAATTTGTAAGCTGAACTAAAATAATATATTTTTGTATTGTTGAAATTCGAAGGGAATTGATCACCTTCGAAGATACTTGTGCATAAAAAACTATTTAATAAGAAAAGTAAAAATTATCTAATAATTAGATACGTTATGACATTTGTAATATATATATATATATATATATATATATATATATATATATATATATATAACATATTTTACTTTTATATTTTGGAAATACGTTCTATGTATTATATTTTTATAATAAATATTAATAATAAAATAATTAGGGTTGTTCTTTCTTACTAATTATTGCTGCATTATCTCCTAGTGTCCAGGTATCACTAGACGATGATAAGCCAGCATTGTTATCAACTGTCAACCAGACAAGATAGTTTCCATCATATTGTGACTCGAATGACGCTGTTTGTGAAGTTAGATTTTGCTCAATACTAAACTCCTTGTTCTCAATTCTATACCGTAGCCAAACTTTACTTAATATATCACATCCAGAATACAGTGTCTGAACATCCTGAAAACCATAAATAATATTTTGAATGACGCAATTTCCAGAAGTATGTTAATAAAGAGTCGTCGATAATGTGTTAGTGAGATATATTTACAGTGTAATGTGGTTTTAATATTTCACCTGAAATGTCACTTTTATCATACCAGTCTCATTATCATTAGCAGGTAATCGTGTGACTGACGTTAATACTGGATTTGCTGGATCTGGGAAATAAAAACAATTGTACGTTAAACATGAAACATACAATTACTTCCATCAAAGAATGTTTATTTGTATTTTATAACACTGCCATGTTAGATGAGCATCTCTCTCTCTCTCTCTCTCTCTCCAACTAGCTCTCTCTCTCTCTCTCTCTTTCGCACACACTCACACACACACACACACACACAAACACACACACATCACACACACACACACACACACACATTATTTTCACCTAGTCTCCTCAAACTCACAAGTTGTTTCATTCTTCACTTACTTGTACATTTTGTTTGACCCGTTACCGTCTCGTATGGTGAACCATAATCTTTCTTATCACTCCATTCTCTATAAGGATAAATAATGACGTCATACCACGTGTTAGCCACAAGATCTTTAATCGTGATCTTGTTTGTAGAGGATCCTACTTGATGTCGTACAATATTCACCACTTCTTTGACAAATTGTGTGTCATTTGATATTTTATGTCTGATCTCATATCCATAAAACCTGCCAATGTCCTTATCTACAGTTATTTGTACCCACACCAATGTTAAAGATGTATCATCACCGGTCAAGATAGATAATGATTTGTTTGTGCCTTGTGGTGCATCTGTAATTAAACAATGATATTAATATCGTGAAATGTCATATATAATTCCTGGATTACTTTAATTAAATCTTTGGCATCTAGTTTTCGATCCTTCCCTCACCAATACTTACTGATAAAAGTTTGACATAGATCAGTAGCCCACCATTGTTGACATCCTAATGGACACGCTCCACTGATCTTGTTACATACTATATTATTTCTACATTTACCACACTTCTGTTGACAATTAGTACCATATATTCCTTCTTCACAAACTGAAGATTAACCATAAATTACCTATGCATTTAGTCATTTAGATATATGGTATTTTTTATGAAAATAAGAAATGGAATGTGGTTATGTCCAATGTTTTTACAAGTAGATTAAATAGGCCGAATGCCTGCACAAGATAATGAGAAGAAGTGAGAGATGAGACACCATTCAGGCATAGCCTGATCAGGGTTTGAATTCAGATACTAAAGAACTGTGGCATAATGCACTACCAGTTTAGCAACAAATAAGCTCAATAGTAGCAGAAGTAGTAGTAGTGCTAGTAGTAGTAGTTGTTGCATAGAAATAGCAGAAACAGAATTGGTACTTGAGATAATAGTAGTTGCAGTCACTATTGCTAGATACCCTCTCTTTTTAGGAAATATAACTATTATATATATATATATATATATATATATACATGTGTGAGTGTGTGATTTTGTGTGTGTATGTTTGTGTGTGTATATGTGTGTGTGCGCATGTGTAAGCATGTAGTGGTATGTAGTAGCCGTAGTGCTAGTAGTAGTAGTTGTAGCAGAGAAGTAGCATAAAAAGAATTAGTGGTTGAGATAATAGTAGTTGCAGTCGTTGCAGTTGTTAGATACCCTCTCTTTTATGAAATATTACTATTATATATATGTAGACTAGGAATAAAGTTTTGAATATCCTAAAATCCTGCTTAAATGAAACATTTTGAGCACTCTATAATAACATTCGTGGTATTTTTCATAGTATTGTGTCATTTTATATTGTCAATTCATTGTGCTCAATAATATTGAATATAATTTTATCTTAACAATACTGGTTTATTTTTTTGTATTGCCAATTCTTTGAACCTGTGAGAAATACTAAAAAAAACAATTATTTTATTCCAGTATACGTATGTACTGGTACTGATCCGGGTTTCCATCCAGCACTAGGGGCTCGGATTTCCCTCCGCGGTCTGCCTCTACTCTATGCGGTACACACTCATTGAGTAGAGACTCGTGAGCTTGTCTGATCACTTGAACACGACCATCTTGACGATACAGCATAATCTGGATTCGTCACTGAAAACAACGTGTTGCCACCCCATCACACCAGTTCAATTGCCCACGTGCCCACATAAACCGCGCTTGTCGGTGTCTTTTTCTGCTGTAGGGGCTTTCTCACAGGTGGTCTTCTCAAATAACCAGCGTTCAAAAGTCGATAATTCACGAGTCGAGTTGCCAGAGGAACATTGGTGAAAAGGATCCAGTCGGCACGGAGCTGAGATGAAGTTTTTGCTCGGCTATTACGGCACAATCGGAGCAGATATCGGTCACGTCTAGCTGTGCTTTCATTGGGACAGCCAGATCCAGTTTTCCAATGACGCTTCAGGATCTTAGAGATCAGTCATTAGGTGATCTGGAACACTTGGGCAATGTCCTTCTGGCTAGACTCGGCCTGGCGTATACCAACGATCCTGTTGCACAAATCTGCACTCAATTGGCGGCTCAAGGTTGTTAATTATCTCATATGAAGTTGAGAAAGTATTTGTTAAAACGAAGAGGATTTTCACTTACATAGCTCACAAGCGGTCTCAAATGGATTGGCAACCAAACAAAAGGACGCTCATTAAATGGTTAATTGCAATCACCGCATCAGTCGTACCACATCGAAATACTGATAGTAGACATATTTGAGTTTATTCTGCATGTTTATGCTGATTACTCATGAAATATGCCTTGCATTGGCTGGATTACCAGACAACAAATTCAAAAACTAAAAACTGGGCGATATATTCCAAACTTTTTTCTTAGACTGTATATATATATATATATATATATATATATATATGTGTGTGTGTGTGTGTGTGTGTGTGTGTGTACGTATGTAAGTATATATATATATTAATATATATATATATATATATATATATCAACCTTCTTTACAATCGGGCTTATAACTTCCACTACAGGTTTTGCAGCCTGTAACATCGCTACAATCACCAATATAAGGACATCTACTACAGTCTGTAAAGAAAAAGGTAAAATATAATAAATACATTGTTTACTATAAAAAATAGAATTTGATCCATTGTAAAAATAATTATCACAGAATAATTTATTATTATATTTTTGTTTATAGATTTGGCCTGCCAATTTATATCTTTATATGTCTAGTTATCTAATTAGTCATCAATATATCTTATCATCTAGCCAGTCATCAATCTATCAGCATCTTCTTTTAATTCACAAATAAATATCAAATCTTTAAAACAAAGAGTGATGTTATCAACATTATCCTCATTTATAAATGATATATTTTTATTTATTTGTAACTTTTCTCGTCTGATCGATAACTACTGGTAAGGGCAGGTATCATTATAACTATCGGAATGTGCAGTTATCTTTACAGCTACCGGTATATCTAGGAATCCACACATATTTGAATTGAAGTAATACATTTTGTCCTAATATATTTGTTATTGAAATGAAATGATGTTGATGACTTGTCAAATATATCCTATATCAGTATGTATGCTAACTAAAAGGTAGTGATTTATTACTAGGTAACCAGGTGAACATAGTCTTTTCCTCACTTTTCGTATCGTCCTCGGTAGTATGTCCCAGGTGAGACAAGTGCTGGGTTAAATAAAACACTGTTTTAGTCTTTATTGCTCTAACTACCAAATCTTTATAATAGCCATTTAAGTGCACAGTCTTCATAGTAATTTGCAATTTATGACAAACTTGTATGACCTATTATAGCTTTACTAATGATAGGTTAGCTCTTAATACACATGTACCATAATTAATTCTGCTATATCAATAAAAAACACAACAATATATTTTGTATTCATCTAATTTGATACAGTTATATATATATATATATATATATATATATATATATATACATACATACATAGGTATAAGTGACTTCCATATTTGCGCTATACCATATGAAGAACATATTATTATTTTACATGTGTTATTCAATATTCATACCTATCTTTTTATAACCGATGACTATCACTTCACACAATGTTGCTCGATGAGGTTCATAACCTTCAGATAACCTTGAGAAGTAGACATATCTACCTATTGTGTTGTCAGGACAACTTATAGTATATGTTGGTGGAGGTATACTGTCACTGTTAGCCTTAATACATACAACACCTGGATCACTTGCTGGATCTGTATTACTCACTCGAATTAGGAAATGGTTACGATACTTTTCTATACCACCACCTTCTGAAAATAAAATAACAGTTTTAATCATTGATTTCTCATAAAAAGTCACCGTTCTCACCATATTTTCTGTAATATTCAATATGAACTTACTGGGCACTTTAGGGAAGTGTATAGTAATGTTTAGAACTCGACATTGATAACCAAGATCTACACCCCATTGTGCCAGTGTGTCTTTAAATGTGCTGATATCCGTACAGCTGGGCTCCAGAAGGCCATCAACGGCATTATTAGGATCATCACGAAGAATATCTTGACTATTACCGTAGTGTTTAGCTGTTTTCTTAAACGCCAAATTTCCTACAATAAGAACAGAAAATAATGTGAATTTTATTTTTCCTTTAACGAAATGACATAATAATACGCATAAAGCCCGAGCTTGTTTGATACACGGAAATCAAACTAGCTGTTCGTCTCCTTCGTCATAAAACGAACTATCTGTGGCCCAATGGAAAGTTATGACAAACATTTGGCAGTATCCTCGAAGCCAAATGGGTTGCTATTATATATAAAACACAGAGCAGTCATATTCGGCTAAAGCAAGAACAGATTTTCGGAGAGTTGGTTCAGTAAATTTAACTAGAACATGAATTTTAAACGTACTCTAAAAGGGCATATTCTAAAGAAACCAATAATTTTAGATTGATTATATTTTAAGTATTATCAAATCACAGCCTTAGCATATATGAATTATTATTTAGTTACTGTTAGCTTTATTATTCATCGCTATTTGGTCAGCCTCTAAACTAATCATTTATACGAATTATTCTTAAAGGTTTATGATCAACTAAACGGTTCGTATTTACTTGTGGATCTTTAGTTCCCTACTTCGTACAATTTTCTAAGCGAAGGAGAAATGGTTGTTTTATTTTCAAACCATGTTTCATGACAAGCGGCAATTTCCTCTTAATACCAATTCTCTTCTTCCTAGTGATTTATAAAACTGACCGATCTGACATGCAGGTCCCATCCATTTATATCCCAGAATATCGGAAGCACAACCTCCAGGACACGTTACTTCTTCATCGTTACATTGTCCGCTCTGGTCACAGTGACACTTGAAGAAACAGTAATCAGAATTACCGAACAGACATCTACCTGTTAGTTAGGAAAGAGAAATTACGGCAGCTTTTTAAATTAAAACGAGACGATCTGTACCAAATATTAATGACAACATGTTTTTTTTTGCTACGAAGCATACAGTAGGTGCGAAGTCAAAACAAACAGAATATTACGTAGAAAGTTACTGACCCGTACAGTGTAGAGGTAGGCTGTATACAACAGCCACCCAAACTACAAACTTTAAGTCCAACATACGGTAATAATGATATACGTTTGTCACTAATTAGTCCAATCAGAATCTGTAAGACAAAAGTTGTTTACTTCTAAGACATATAGTACTTGATAATGTCAATTATCAGTAAACTATTCATTACTTACTGTCTTTTTCAGCACTAATATCACATCTAGCACAAACTTTCAAACAACACTAAATGTCTGCCTGGTATGACTGGGACATAACACACTTGCTTACGTCATGCTTCAGTAATTCAGGCCTGCATACACAGTAGCGAACCCTCATACATCGCGCAGTCCGCTTTAGTCTAAATAATATCTTATATATATTTATTTTCAAATCTGTAAGCATGAATATATATATATATATATATATATATATATATATATAATTAAAGTAATTAACGCATCATTTGTTTATTAATAGTCCATTACCAAACCTTCATGTTAATGACATTATTAAATATGTTCTACTTCATTATTGTTGTAGATTAACCACTGATCGTTCTGATGACCCAGTCGTTAAAGCACTGCGTTGCAAATGTCTAGGTTTTGATTTCGGAACCGGCTCATATCTGTGTTTTATGGGATTTAGTTTTGTATAAAACACTGACAATGATAATAACGAAAACAAATACCACTTCCAGATCCATATGATTCATCAGGGTTATATGGTTAGGGTCTTGTTGATTCGTTGTACCAAAGCTCAAAAATCGTACAACTATAATTGGGATTATTTTTATTATGTCAGGTTACATATAAGTCAACTTAGGTGACCTTTGTGATAAGTAAATATGGTCTAGTGCCAAATTATAGTTTAATGCCTACAAATATATATTAATACCAGCAAAAATAATGATAACTTACTTAGAGGAGTATTTGGTTAATTCTGGACTGGACTGTTAGACAAAAGACGTAGAAGACTGAATGCTAGAACTTATCGCCACACCACACATTGTTAATTTATATAACGCCGAATTTGTTATCTACCTTTATTTCAGCTCAAATTCATACACCCCCCTTACACTCATTACTTAGCAATTTGGGGAATTTCTGTATTGGAACTAGTAGTGCAGTTCGCCAAAGCTTACTACAATTCCGGTTAAAACTGGTATGTCTGAAGGAAGTTGCACTGTTCATTTCACCTCATTATGTTTAGAAATTATAACATGGCCATCAATTGACTTTTACCCTAAAAACTTTTACATTCCCCTTGTTTGTTTCTGCTTAACCAAGCGAGACGGAGACTATCCGAGTTTCAAAAGGTGACGCATTCATCCGGTGACAGATAAATGCAGTTGGTCATAACGTTCCCAGACTTGGTTATTGTTGTGGAGTTTGGCTCGTATCACATTAAAATGTTCACGTTTTTAACCGTTAATAGTAGACTCCTAGCTGTCGTTATGATTTGACTATGGCTATGGTCCATATGCGGAATGATGGGAGTCCTAAGTAACAACATACCAAGCTATCCACTCATAGCGTGAGCTATTAAAATACTGCAATTGTCAACAAAAGTATAATAATAATAATAATAATAATAATTCAGGCATTTGATATAATGTGGTTAAGCCAAAAAATATAATAATTGTTTTATCATCATTATCAGTAAATTGGGTCACCCATAGCTACATATTAGCAATGCAATTTTCTACACTATCCAAGGAAGAAGATACATTATATGCTACAAATTGTACAAATATTATATACATAATTAAATTAAAGCAAATTAGTTACAATGCCGAAATACTCTTACGTAATATAAAAAAAACACATTTGCAATGAATAAAGAATTAGAGGAATATATTTAGATAAGCCGTCAATCCCCTTATATATGAAACGCATATGTGAACATAGATATATAATAATAATAATAATAATATTACTAGTCGAAATTGCAATTATTTTACATAACTTGACTACCTCAAATCGGGGTCAGTCATATGGTCTGTAACTTACTGCTACACCACGAGAACTAATTCTAAACGAGATTCGAACCTCCGACTTCCCGCACAGTATGACCACGAGTAAGGAATCTCAGTCTCTAGTCCATGAGGTGATAGAGGCCGTATAGCATTATACTCTCAGAGTAGCATCGTATTTCATCAGCAATAATTGTCAGGTATGTAATATGTTCACTGAATATTTGATCAGTCTGAAACCGTTTCAGGTAACATATTGCGTTATAATGATAATACCATTTTTAGTTTGTCTTTTATCTTTTATTTAAAATTATAATTATACTAATTATGTTATGTGGGAGCAATAAAATGAAGTTGCTGCCACATACGTAGCTAGGTATCTTATACTATCCTGTTTGTTATTTATAAATCCTAATACACAACATACGATAATTTCCCATGAATCTTAAGATACTCTTGATATGGAGAAACCGTCCGTAGATCAGTCAATATACTGCTGCTAATCATGTCAATAAATGTTTATGGGAAATATAATCAATGACATTTAGCAGTATTTCCATCATTTATATCATCCTTTTTATTTCTGGTTTTGGAAAAGGATCTATACGTTAAATGATAACATGATAAACGTGAAAACATAAAATCATCTTTGGATGAATAACATAGCAATTTTTGTAATTCTTGAGTAGAGAGATTGACTGTGTTACTCATACATTATTACTGGCTAAGTTGAGAGCATGTGATATATCTGTATTAATTTGTGGTTAAATTATCAGTTATGTGACAAATCGTAGATAACATGTTAAAACGTATTTATGCTGACAAGGGCTCAGACTGTTGTTTATTTTGTGTATTTTTATTAAATTGTTCAAATTAATGCTATTTTTCCTTTATTCGATGATTTTGTGTATCTAATTTTGCTCGTGATGATACTGTTCTCTTTGTGGTGATAAGGAAAACAGAATATGTTATAATATACAAAATAACAATACAAATGTAATATTTTTTTGTTTCATTTTCTTTGGTACTAGCTTACACTTTTCTAGTTTGGCAACTCCTTTGATCAAGTTGTGAATTTAAATAAAAGTGAACCATCCAGCTAACTATCCAGTAACAAACGAGCACATTTTATTGTCTTATTTCAGGTTATATCAGAGGAGGATAGTAATGATCTCTTTCGATGTCTTTTATGTTGTGTCATTAAAGATCCGTCTGAAAACGTGTGATCTGAATTTATAGTTCTGCCTCTTGGCGCCTGAAATCACCATGAGACTGCTGTTGAGAATTCACATTCTTTCAACAATTTTGTTATAGAGATTAAGTTGGTCAGAATAAGAGTCAGTAACAGCAAATAATAATAATAATAATAATAATAATAATGGATTGGTGATTCATTACAAATGTCTCAGCATGAACAAATCGCCACTCTGGATTCAGTCTTATACAACGAATATCAGAAAAGGTGTCGGGAGACGAAAGTATATTGATAATAAATTCATACATTTTTTTATGATCGCCTCCAACACATAGATTTGAACAAAATGAATTCGCAACCGCAATGGCACCAAACCAATGCTACATATATATATAAAAAAGATTGAAAGTTAGAAATCAAACCAAATCCCAACTGCCAAATCTACAGTCTTTGATTGATGTGATGGAACAAATGGTGCTGCCCAAATCATACACCAGTGAATTGGGGGTAATTGCTTATTTTTGTCAGGCAGATAAAGCGATAATGCTTAAATGGTAAATACACGCGTTGAAGAATATAACTGAATTCTCAAAACATGACAGTGTAGCGATGTACAACTTGCAGATGTGTATAACCTCTCAGCTGAAGAAAGAAAGCACCACTTTTGACTTTGACTTTGACTATGGCAGAGAATTTGCGTTTTTGAAGAATTTGTAGTATAATTAAAAGGGAACCTCGTCATTGGTGATGTTTATTCACTAGATACAGTGCAGGGACGATACTTCCATGTATTAGCAGCACAATTTAATGACAAGGCAATACTCGATATATATCGCAGTCACCATTTTAGGTAACGCATCATAAAGCATTTACAATAATTTGTGGATTTTGTGCACCCTTAGAATCCACATGAGCATTTATTAGTGTTTTCTGAATTGTCATCTAGTTGTGGCATTCAACATTTGAGTGAACTAAATAATTATGCTGTACTTGATATATAAAGGTACGTCGTGGCAAAGCAGTAACAACTCGATATGGCATTATTAGTTGAATAAATGCAGATAACGCTGAGAATGTCGTCCATAAGATTATGCATTTACTACTTCGACTGATGTGTATCAAGGATGATAAAGGCAGACATGATAATATATATATATATATATATATATATATATATATATATATATATATATATATATATATATATATATATATATATATATATATATATATATATATATACAACAATACTCATCGTAGCAGTATAAAATGTGCTTCTGTCATCTGTTGAGGAAGACACTAAATACATTGGCATAGGTGTCACCATCAACCAGGCCATATGATCACATAATTTGGTCGAACTGCTGGATGCTGCCGACCAAACCATTAGCTATGAATCCGTGCAAGTTGATAGAACACTGGTGTCCAATCTACTGGATTCCAGTACATATTCAGGAAATAAAGGTTTCCGAAGTAGGCTCCAAGCAACCAGAGCCAGTCTTTGCATATGAAATGGATCTTGCATCCGAACCAACACGAAATAAGCAAAGCTGAACTACAAGAGTTGGCATTTTTAATTACAGAATCGAAGCATACATCAGATCAAAACATCCTTGCATGGAGTAATTTCGAACAAGTGTTTGATACTGACAGCAGACTGAAATATGTCAGTAATATATGTCATCTACCAATGATTCTGAATATGATACAATATGGAGAGAAAAATACGCTACACACCCACACCATGAATGAGAAACCAGCTGAGAACAATAATGTCTAAATATTTAGTCACCAACTGACTCTTTCACGTTAACTTGGGCAATATACGTGAATATGATTAATAGAAATGGAATGCGTATAGCAACGAAAATAGTACACATATACTAGGGATTTATCAGTATCGAAGTATCTTACTATTGTTAAACATGCTCGTTATATTGTTCTAAGCACTTACTTAATTATGTTTCATATTGCTATTAGTAATAGTGTGTTGCATACTAGAAACATTACTGCAACAATACTTGCAATATTGAACTTACTAGTGTAAATTAATCACTGGATATGCTGATAATAATTTATATACATGTATATATATATATATATATATATATATATATATATATATATATATATATATATATAAATATAAATATCCTATTTTAGAGAGAAATATATAACTAATTTACGATTTATAATTAATCTGATCAAGAAAATGTTTCCGGTAGATTCAGTATTTCCGTGACTATATTATAAGATCATTGAAATATATTTCTATGTATCCAGGATGCAAATATATGATCATATATTTAACTACCGTAATATATATGACGTCCATTTTGAAATCCTAGTTGGGGTATTTAAAAGTGTAATGCTAGAATGTCAGTATAGTTTTTCAATTACCCTGGAGGTATATGAATATTTGCATATATCTTGTCAGACCGTACCGCTAGCCATAATCGATTTAAACAATTATCACAAATTCATCCTCAGAAAACTTCATGTTTAGATTTGCAACAAATACTTTATTTTGGTTGTATACAAATACCATCCATTGTTCTATATTTTTTCAATATTTTACTGAATGAAAAGAGGCTAATATAATTGTTTACAAATAAAAGCCAAATCAAGCAGGAGTTTGTTTGAAATTAAACGAGATTTGTTGTTTACTGGTCAAAGACACAAAATATAATATAATTGTAAGGTGAAATAAGCATAACGTCACATTTCATCAAAACATGTAGCAAATTCAAAACTTCATCCTATGTCCACAATTTAGCTATACAAATAAATGTAATATCATTTAATACCTCGTTATATGTGTTGTATCGCAAAGTTAAATTTCATAATGATAACTAATTATATAAAAAATAATCTATTAAAGGTGAGATTATTTAATAACAATATATATCGTAGGTATGTCTTTTTACCATAAAAAGCATCATTGATATTATCATCAGGGTTCCTATCAAATGAACATTTTACATTTTAAATAACCGAACTATTTCATATTCATTATTATTTGATTCCTGCTTCTTTTACAGATCGTGCTTCCAGTTGCACTATTTTTTTCCAGTTGTACAGCACCTTAGCACAGGTTTTAAATCTACTGAAGTTGCTAAACTTATTTTTTAATATGGCTTGAGAACTTGATTTTATTCCTACGTCTGTGCTATCTTTAACACCCAGCGACCTAACCGGCTATTGAGCTATTTGTAATCTATCTTTCGTATCAACAGTATTATAACAAGTTGTATCCAACTATAATACAATTAGATTCATCTGCAGCTTTTGATACCATTTATTATTCCGTTCTTCTAGATCGTTCCTCATCAGTCATTCATTCGATCAGTAAGTCAATCAACCAGTCAGCCAATCAGTCTGTCAGTTAGTCATCCATTCACTCAATAACATATTAACTCAGTAACTCACTCACTCACTAACTCACTAAGAGCAATAATCCTGCGATTATACTAGACAGGACATAGCATAATTAATATTAAACGTTTCACAGAAATTACTTTACTGTATAAATACAGCACCCGAATGACATATATGACTAAATGGTATTTTTCACAGGTTGAGTGGACAACGTATCTAGTAGTATTGATTCGGTAACTTTTGTCAGTTTTTCTTCCTCTTTTTATTCGCGGAATTCGATGTAAAATTATTTCTAAAGACATGAAATATATATCTCAGTTATGCTACTTGTTATCTGTGATAATCATCATCGTTATTATTGATGGCGAACTAGACAAATATGGAATTGATTATATAAGAAATTCATAATATTATTTCTCTTATATCTTGGTTATCTGAAAAGTAAATCTTTATCACTTGGTATGATAGGAATTATTGAACAGTGTCAGTGGAGTAGGTTTTGGCCGTCCTGTGCGACACCCAAATTAGCCGCCCCCTTCCTTGACGTAACACAAGTTTGATTCCAACAAACACTCATAGATAAAAAAATTACCAGTGGGGTGGGGAGGACATCATTACAATAAATAGCGTCAACCTTAAAATTCATGCATTTGGGAAAATAATCATAACCAAGAAAATACCTGAAAATCTTAGGAAAATATTAAAATTGGAGTATGGCCGACCAACCCCACGCTACGCCACTGCTCAATCTTGAGTATTACAATTTTGGGGTTACTTTTTTCTTTCATGCACTGGCACTCTGACGTTTATTTGTTATAATAGTTACTTTTTATTTAGATATAAATTAATATTCAATAAAAAGACATACTAAAGGAATCATATATAATTTTCGATTAATTAAATAGTCAACATCACCCAGAACACATGGTTTAATTTTGGTGACTGATCCGAGGTGATTCGAATAGTATTACCAGAAAAATAGTAACTTAGAAATATAATCCCTCTTTTATTCAGAATATCATAACATTATGCTAAAATGATTGTAAGCATTATATTGTGCGGAACAGTATTATTGCTCACTTAAATGTCAACATCCTCATATAATAAGATTCAGTTAAGTGTAGGCCTTCAAAATCGAAAATATCCAGGATTATTCCTGATACACGACCTTTACAATACAGCGGCTGTACTTAATACCACAATTACTAGCAGTGTCTCTAATAGTACTACTATTTTACTAATGGTACTACTATTACTGATACACACATGTTACGTTGGAAATATGATCAACTGTCAGAGTTGTTATCCAGGAAAATGGTTTTTGTAGAGGTAAATTTTCGGTATTTTAAGTGAAACTATTTTAGATTATATTTAGTAAGGATAACTTATTTCATATTTTTATATCTTTTACTAGATGATCTTATTTTCAACTACGATTCTTCCTTTTTTAACTGATTGGCTTAACACTATTATACTGATATAGTCGTGTTTATTATCCGAACTGACTTTACGGCTAAGTCAGTTTATGAAATTTGTTTGCCGACGTTGATACCACTATAATCGGCTTTCGATGCTGGTGGTTTGCCCAGCATTTTAATAACTAACGGCTCAAAGAATTACATAACATCCGATGATATTGATTTTATAAGTGCATTGATTTGTGGTCGCTGTATAAATATTCCCAAGATAATCAAACCACTCAGCTACGAATACCAACTAAAGGCCCAGTTAACAAAATTCGGACGTAGTTATTGATCTTTTTGAAGCAGAATCAATCTTCAACAAATGCAGTCATAAATTCGATGGAAATAATTTGTTGAAAATTGTGATTGTAATTTAAAAAGAATTAGAACTTTCTTCTTCGTAAGTTCTTAAGTGGAACTTCCAGTCGGCTATATATGTATATATATATATATATATATATATATATATATATATATATATAGATTATTATCAATATTCACTAATAGTCGTAAACTTTATTTAATAAACGATTTTCTATTTAGTATTGATTAATAGGAACAACAAATTCAGAACAAAGTTCAACAAATAATCTTTCTATCAGTCATTCGCCTATAAGAAGGCAACTATATGACAAGTCCTAATATATATATATATATATATATATATATATATATATATAATATATATATATATATATATATATTATTATATATGGCGATGCGTGTTGGTCGATTTTATTGATGAACACTCTTTCAATAGGCGCCGGAACACTGGAACCTGGGGTAGTCGCATATGATGTAGGCACACAGGCGACAATCCATACGGCTGGTAATACCATATTGCATACAATAGCTCAGCTAGATGCATGTGCTGACCTGTCTGTGCCATTTGTGCAATCCCTCTATACGATATATTCCTACAATGTTGATGAACAACAAGATACACTGAATAAATTCCATATGGGCACATTGAAATAATCTCTATATAGAACAAAGTAGAACTGTGTTATAAATAAATTTGACAACTCAAAAAGCAAAAGCCTATGTACCTGTATAGAGAAGGAGGTTCCACGGAACAAATTGCACTAATAAGCACGCCTGATACGGAACTGGCTAAGGTGATCTAAGTTATCGAAAACCTTTAACACTAAGTGACGAACCTCGAGATAGAATCTACGAAATCATTATATAAATGGATTAACAGACGGAGAAGGAGCCATACTCATACTTCAATACCCTCTAGTAAGTTGCCTGACTGTTATGCAAGTAATATTGCAGAATCATTCACCGCTCACAAACCAGCAACATCATATCACTGATCAGGTCAAAACTCAGTATAATGATATAAATAATGATATAATAGAGCACGAGGTCCTGCTTGGACATGTCGATGTATGCATACATAAACTGAAAAGAAATGCCCCCCCCTGGGGTAGATGCAATTACTGCCGCGTATCCGATCAATGGTCGATCAGCTATATTATGTGAACATTTGTCTGTCCTATCCTCAGTGATGTTAACTCACAACCATGTGCCTAGTATTGCTAAAGCTACGGATACATAATACACATTCATCAAGCATAATACACAAATATAATATTGATGTGAAAAATAAAAGACAAGTGAGGACCACGCCAGCAAAATCGATTAGTAATGATAAACCTTTAGTTATAAACGATGACAGCCACTAAGACTAAATGCATAAAGTATGAATAGAGCCATTACGTGTTAGTGAATTTGGAAATTAACGTCAGGTAATATGAATTACTAAAGCAAAACTTGCAGATTTTGCATTATCTCACTCGATGGATGTGGATAATTAGGGATGTATTGATAGTATGTAAACAAAATATGTTTTTCTTTCAATCATCTTCAAGGCGAACTCAGAATGTAATATTAATAATACTAATTATAAGAAGAAGAACATGAGTATATTATATTTATTGAATCATCTTCATTAGGAGTAGCCATTCAACGACGCTGGACAACGATAATCCAATAGATATAATGTAATATACGTGTCTGTTTATTTATAATCAAATACACAGTTACTCAGATACTCATAAAATATGTTTATGTGGATGGGTGAGTGTTTCCAGTTTGGAATATTATATATATATATATATATATATATATATATATATATATATATATATATATATATATATATATATATATATATATATATATATATATATATATATATATATATATACATATATATATAAATATTATACTATAATAATTTGTAAGCTCATAAATATAAATATTCAATAACTCATTACTTTGCTCTTACCTAAAAGGGACTTAAATATCTGTAATCTTTATCGATAGGATGACAATATATGTATTTCAGCTCTACCTTCATGTAACAGTTGATATACAGTTTGGGACGACAATCTACGATAACCTGCATTATCTGCAGTTTCAGAAAATATTGTTTTAAATAGATAGAAAGGTATAGTAGTTGTTGTATTAGTAGTAGTAGTAGTAATAATAATACTAGTAATACTACTACTACTAATAATAAAAATAATGATATAATTTATTTACACTAATATATAAAACAATTTATGTTCAGCTTAAGTGGTAAAGTTATAACATATCAGAGCCAAATATTGAATAATAATAATAATAATAATAATAATAATAATAATACTTGAAATCTACATTAATTAATAATAATATATTATTACTATTGTCATCCTCACTATCACTACAATTTTACAAGGACATAGTGTAGTGAGTCAAGACCATGCGTGAATATTTGGAGACATTGTCACAATTTGTTTCTGTAACCAGATCGAATAATAATCATTCTTATAATTCCGACATAAAACATGTCATAGCGGTCTATTGTATGCTGCGAAACATTCAAATCTATTGAATTAGATTTGAGCTCAACCACAAATACCAGCTGTCATTTCTATCAATGAGCAAACATCGATAATTTCGTTAGGAATTCGTTGCCGCTAAAAGCAATTTTCAATTAGCAATTTCTTATCAATAAAATGTAGTCATTCTGATTAACAATGGGCAAATGATGAATGATCCTATCAAAATGATATTTCATAATAACTGATAGAAAACGATCAAAGAGTCAGAAGGTGATTTTTTATTTGATCAATATGAAAACGCTTATAAATAATGAATTTGATTATGAAGATATTTTGTTATGGATATTATAATATTATGTTTGATAAAGTGAATCAATGTCTATATTGTCGCTATGACAAGGTTTGTATTCAGCTGATGAAATTGTGTATCTTCGCATGATTGTATTGTGCCGCTGTCTCTGACAATATAAAAAACTGAGACGAGCAAAATTAAATGTGAATTATCAGTTATTCGAAATATATTGGTTAATTCCATAGTTAGTTTGCAAGATTTTTGCATAATAATGCCAAGTAAATCATTAATGGAAGACTGAAAATGGGCACGATGACGCGATTTCATATTTACAAGAGTCCCTCTGGCGATCGTAACTGCTAAAATGGACTGTCGCGTTAATTTTCACGACCTTTGTTAGAAATGGAGTTCATACAATAATTGTAAATGTCAATAACCCGAATTCCTTCATCGCTTAATATGATCTCTCTCTCACTCTCTCTCTCTCTCTCTCTGTTTGTCTCTGTTTCTCCCCCTTTCTATCTGTCTGTCTGGCTGCCTGTATGTCCCTCTCTCACGCACTCTCTCTCTCCTTTGTTTTTTTTCTCTCTTTCACTCTTTCTCTCTCTCTCGCCTTCTCTCACTCTCTTTCTCTCCAGACTCTTTGTAACTTCCCCTCTCTCTACCTCTCCCCCCTCCCTCCCTTTCCCTTGTATTTATGGCTAGAATTTGTCCACTTTGCCGTTGAGAATTTGGTAATAGGTGACAAAGATGAGGTGATCAACTCCAGTACATTTATCACTTCTTCAAGATGAAAACTAACAAAACAAGCAGGTTACTGAGATTGACACTTTGTATACGATGTTATAATAAGACTATCTTCTTTATACATGTGTTAATGCTTAAGCTTTGAAGCGCTATTTAAAGTGTATTAAAAGATAGACAATTTATTTCCCCACAAGTAGAGTTGTATTCTTGTAAATCTAACAACAGGAAGACCAAAATAAAAATAAAAGTAAGCAATTAACGCTTTCATATTGTGAGTGTTTTTGTATGGCACTTCCTTCTCCGTATTTGTGCATGACCTTTATTCTCATTACTCCATCAGAATTAACCCTGAAAACCAGTGATTATAAGTTAGACGCCATAAAAACGCCACCTGTCAACATTCGGGTCTTGATATATTCGACCAAGTGTAGAGAGACTGGAGCTCCAGAAAATGTATGTCAAAGAATGTCGTAGTTTCATTAAACTAGGACCGGTTCTGTGCCAATAATAAGCTTAATGATATTTGTTGAAGGATAGCAAGGTTCCGTCATAGTAGGAGGTGAAATGCCACATTTTCTGTCGCTGGTGGGCGATGAGATGACAAATCCTCTCGAAATCAATAAACCCGTTCTTTAGATTGGTCCCTGGTGTTATTCATAAGCCACTGAGGCAGACATATAGGTAATTGTATGTGTGTGTATGTATGTATGTATGTATGTTTGTATGTGTATGTTTAAATATATACATATATATTTATATGTGTGTTTGTGTGTGTGTGTGTATGTGTGTGTGTGTGTAAAGGTTTTGGATGAATGTTTCGTTTAATCCTAACAAAATATTTCTTCATTCGTTGCAAGTTTAATATGGTTTAGTAACTTATTTCACAGCCTGGGAGTTTATGCTCGGAAAGATCTGAAACGTACAGGGCAGTGCAGCTGAAACAAAATTGGGGTTACATGTTCCCTTTTGCGATTGTATATCGTCAGAAATGCAGCCAAGTTCTGTATACACTGTAGGTGGTTTGTCAGACAGAGGGTTTATTAAATAACCATGCATTGCCATAATCGGGTCGAGAAATGATAATGACTTTAACTAAAGTCTTTCATATCATATGATATTTATACTTTCAAATAAGTCCTATACTTCTTATTTGCTAATAATAGGAATTATATTTAGAATACACCCGCTTTTCCATTCCAATAGTATTATCCATTAAATGATAATTAATATTCTGCCGTTTATTAATTACACCAACTGGTTTGGTTGATTGATCGATTTTATTTATTCAAAATCATATAAACGTAACCATTATTATAGATATCACAAATAATATGTACCAATGATAAAGAAAAGGCTGACTCTAAAGTAAATGCCAAGAAAAGCATGAAACATATTTCCATAGTTGACTTAAACAGGTATCCAAGATATATGATAGTAGTAGGCTAGCAAATATAAAATAAAAGGAAGCACCTGGACAGAAGAAATAAAACATACAGATAGATAATGGACACTTATGACTGAAACAAAAGAACAATTTTGTTGGTGAAACATTTTCTTCAGAAAACACTTGTTACATTTCAGATTAAATATATTCTTTTCGTCAATAGGTTTAAGAGAACTATAAAGACGATTGTATAAAACAATGCCATTATAATTAAAACCTACCTTAATATGGCTCATAGAGTATCTGATATTAAAAGAGTGGACACTATTTTGGGTTGTTAGAGTGAGTCTTACGATGAAAAAAAAACCGAACTAATTTGGAGCACAACCAAGTTACAACCAAGTTATAGTATAATATGGACATACAATTTGCCCTGATTACCTCACTAACCAAATTATTTCATAGACATAGACAGATGATATGACAACAGGGATGGAGAGCTAGTACGAATCTAATAATATAATGTTTAGGTTTACCGCAACATTTACCCATAGTCAAATATGGGTTGCATTTGCATGGAATATTCTTTCACAGTTGCCTTGAACTGACTTATGACAATAAAGAATATATACGCCTCTACTAGCCTTCATAATATAATATTTTACCATTGATGTGGCACATTGATCTGCAACAAGTACTTAACTGATACGTTCAATATGTATTTTAGTTAGTTTTACTAGGTTCATTTTTAGATGTAAAAAGGATTGCTTCTGTTTTCCCAGATGTAGTGACAATTTAATGTCAAATAACCAAGCACTAAATTTTCACATATTGAGGGGAAATGAATCTTCAACAACTAAAACACTATTATCAGCAACGAGGAGAGCAAAATAATCTGCATATAGAGTAAGGGGATAGCTAAGAGAAGGTGATACGTTATTAGCGTAGACTAAAACAAAAGAGGACTTAGAATAGATCCTTCAAGATCTCCACAGGTATTCGGATGAAGAATAGAAAAGGTGCCAAGTGAGATATTTTGGAGAGATAGGACTCAATCCAACTAATATAATGTTTTGTTCGTGTTCATTAATTTTATAGGTGTCAAATGCCTTTTGTAAATCTAAAATAACCATAGCTGTGAAAATTTCTTTATCCATATATTTCCTTATGCAGTCTGTCAAATAAATTAAAGCTGCATTGATTTAATAGCCTTTGCACCAACCAGATTGACAATCATACAAAATGTTATTTCAGTTTAGATATGTGTACAGCTGTTTATACATAACTCATTTCAAACTTTATGAAAGGTGGATGAACAGAAACAAGCCTAAAATTGCCTTTTTCTGTTTTGCCTTCGTTGCTACAGAGATATACTTCTTCCTTTTTTTGGATCATGTGGGAATATGTATTACACAAAACCAGATCGATTAGATCAGTAATAGAACTATCTATAACGTTATTACCATCTCCCAGAAATCTAGCCTGAATATTATCAACACCTGTTGCTGCTGATACCTTGAAATATTTCACAAACCTTTGTTTCTCACTAATCACCGTGAATTGAAAACAGTTTTCTCCTAATCCCTGATCATGATAAGAATTCAGTTGTCTTTTTTAGACTAATATTGCAATAACTACCAATTTTCTTTATTTGCATTTCCGAAATGTTTAATAGTTGACCATTGTTTGCTCCGAAAAAGCAATGTATTTTTACTTATTTGATTTTTATAGAAATACAAATTAGCTATTTGATTTCTTTTTGTTATTGATTAAGGGCTGTTTTGAAATGTTGAAAGACAATGGCACTTTGTATAATATATTTTTCAATTGAATTAAGTTTAGAATTTCATAGGAAAACCACAATTCACTTGGTGTTTAACTCTTAGCAGTAACTTTGTCAATAACACACTGAAGGTGTTTATACAGAAATCTAAAGCTATGTCGAGGTTCTCCCAATTTATGATATTGAACCAATCCTGTGATCTCAATTGATCATTAAAATAATTGATATCGTAATGTTTAAAATGTCAGACTTTCCGAGTACTGTATGCCATTCAAACAAAACGAGTACTGTCACTCTGGGAAAATATTTCAGCGGGGTTATGGCAGCTCGTTTCAAACGCAGAGGTACAACGTAGAAGATTTACATATTAGTTGCTTCCCATGAAGTTCCTAGTTAATTTGAAGAGTTTCCTTTAACTTTTTTTGTATTCCTCGATATTTGTTTATTAAAAAGGTTTTTCCCTGGAAGAGTAGTATATTTCCATTTTCTACAGATATCCCTGTATATTTTAAAGTGCACCATTACGGAAGTTCGGCGCCAGCTTCTCTCTGCTTTCCTCCAAAATTATTTAGCAGATCTAAGCCTATTAATGTACCAAGGAGCTTCATGTATCAACGTGATATTTTTAACAAGACGGAACATGATAATTAATTATTCTTTTGGCACATTTGTTATATGCTTCAATTGATCCCTCACATTTATTCAGACATTGAAATTACTGTAAATCCTCAATAATGTTTTAATATCTCACCTAACAGTAATCCGTGTGAATCGAATATACTGGAAACCCTACGATCTTCAACATCAGTTTTATTAGCCATATGGAAATTTAAATCATCAGTTATTATGACATATTATGGGATAATGACTATGTAATCGAAATATTTAGACCATTTATCAATGAATAATGAGTTCTTAAAACCATTTTGAGAAGGAGGAGTCAATATATAATAAAAACAATTACCGGAACTTTACCTATATTTATGTTTCTGTCCATGTTTTCAAAGTATGTCAATACCGGTAGAAGGACGTTTTTGGATACGGACGTGTTATCCATGGTGATGCACCCATGGCCACGGTAATATTATGGTAGATATTTCGGGTAAGGAAAGATAAACATGGCCATTTAAATGGTTTATTGATAACATCCCAGATGTTGAGCTGACCCCCACGGAGGTTATGGCTAATACAACGCATCATATCTGGAATTCATGTTCTGCTATCGCCTGCATCTTGGCACATATGTTGCAGCCGAGTCTGGAGTTCGTCATATACCTTCTTCGCCTTCTTAACAGGGCGGATCTCAAGCTGTTCCTGAAGAATTACAAAATCAACCCGAGCGCCTTCAACCTGCAGACACTCGTTTAACTTCCAAACAGATAACTTGCCATGTCCCAGTAGCCTGGAAGACCTTGTGTTCCAGCACTCGAAAACATCTGGAGCATGTTCCACTTGAACTTGATTGTCATGACGGTGCCGTAGTGCTTCGTTCATATAGGACGAGTCGAAGTATTCGATGAGTGGGGCTGCTTCATCTGGCATGATTATATCGAGGATGTTCCATCCCTTCCTAAACGTCAACTGTGGCAAGAATATGAGTGCATCAACTTGTCTTCGAAACAGCCTGAAGTCTTTGTCCGATTATATCGGCGTTGCAGTCCCAGAGACTGAAGAGAACGCGATATAGGTTGAGTTAGGTGATAGCAACAGTACATTACTATTCACAACACGGAGAGTCAGCTCAACAGGTCTCTTAAACTTATTGATAACAGTTCTTGGATCGCATCTGGTAGATAGTCGCAGTCTTACGCTGTAGTAGTTCATACACCAATCGAAGGAAGATACCATTGACTCTTTTGTATGATTAAATTAATTTAAGGTGGCTTCTAAATTAAGTATATTATACATGTTTAAACTGATAAAATATATCAAATGTGGCTTCTAAATACTTTTAAATTATCTGTATTTATCATTCAGACTCACAAATATCACGTTAAATCATGTTATGTACATTTATTAAAACAAGCATAATATAGCCAAAACGTCCATTCTGAATATTTTCTTAAGCTAAACTATCTGTGGTGCATAGCCATGGCCAAATGGTCCTTGACAAAAACGTCCTACATTCGCTAAAGCCACCACCATGTCTGCCACTTTTACGATAAATATAATTAAATTCATAACCTGCAGGAACTAACGCATTTGTGATGAACTGATCAGTGTCAGTTCCAAGCCAGGTTTCAGTAAGAACTAAGTCATCAATACCTTCGACACAACATAATTAGCCATATATATGGCCTTATTCCTCAAGGATTGAACATTCAGCCAACATACGGATAAAGGGACCTAAACCTTATGATCATCATGTAAGGAGTATATGACAGGCAGGTTTTTAAAGCAATATTCCTTAGCTTGTCAACGACGAGAGCACACAACAACTTTCATCTTTTAGGTCTAAAATCGGAATACGATGTATTAACAAATGAATTAACATTAAGCAAAGCCTTCGTCGGCCAACTGCCAGTTAGGAAAATAAGATTGCTGGTATTTACTCCATGTTTATTGTGATATACACTTACCTTGTGGATGACAGAAATTAATCAAACACATTTGATATACCTAATTCACTTTCTGCCAGCCCGAATTCACCATCTTGTACTACGACCCGTATGTCAACGAGTTAAAACATTGGCTTTCTCTTCACACTTTGAAGCCGGATGTTTTCCACACCTTGGCTCCGCAGAAGTATTAGCTTCAACAGCTGAATATCCACTAATATAATTCCAACATTTTTCAGAATAATACTGATCTAATGCACGGTAAGTAAAGTCAAAACTTAAAATCCAGCCGCAGATAACTGTTCTATCAACAATGGTCTACCATTCTCATTATGTAGATTTGTCAAGCCAGAAATATGATTCAAACTGCATAAAACATCAATTTTACCGAAGAACATTTCGAGAAGAAATGATAATCGTGTGAACAGAAGTATTTTTATTACTTATAAGCATATTGTTATTTAAATATAATGATCGGGTTTCATATCAGCTAAAAAAATAGTTCTGATAAAACCGAGTTGTGTTTTCAAGAATAGCAAGCTTTAACAGAGGTTGTATATTTTGTCTTAACAAATATTAAGTCAACACAAATTAGAAACACTGTGTGTAGATAAACAAACATTACATATTGATTATTATCCACCTTTAACTTCATTTATGTGTGTATGTTACGATGGGCATGATATCTATTAATTTATTTTAAAATTATATGATAATAATGAAGATAATTGGTTGATCAAAGATTATTACATTTAACCCTTGAAGTCTTTAGTCTATACAGTATAATATAATTAAATAACATTAAACATTTTCAGTTAAAGATTTCATATATTAATATTCACAAGGTATAAACAGGCATATATATATATATATCCACACACAAACACACACACACACACACACACACACACACACACACACACACACACACACACACACACACACACACAAAACAATATATATATATATATATATATATATATATATATATATATATATATATATATATATATATTACTACCATTTACTAGAAATTAGGCGACAAACACTGATTCTACATCAATAGATTATATAACCACTGAATCGACAACCATTGATCCTACAACTATTGAGTCTACAGCCATTGATTATAAAACCATTGATTCTACGACCATCGTTTCTACAACTATTCATGAAATATCCTTCTACGAACGACTTATCTATAGAATAAGAGGAATTGATATTTAAGTAACCCAAGAGCTATTTCCTGAATGGAGATAAACCTTTACAATATAAAAATGAATCTTCATCATCATCATCAGAATAAAAAGTAATATGAGTTGTATAGTACTCTAAGCCGGTGATCCCAGTTCAATACTATTCACAATTGACAACAACAATCTAGATCAATTATTAGCTTGTCAATATTTCTGTATGGCGGGAAGTATGACCAGCTCTCGATAGTTCAGCTATTAGATAAGTTAAAAAAGTGAAACTGGTGTATTTTGCATATTACGTAATATATATTTAATTTATATTAATATAAATTGATTATATTTAGTTATTTTGTATTTCTTGTATTTTCTTTTTATCTGCTAATTTGACGCCCTATATTATCTCCAACTCTAGTGTTTTTGCTTGTGTATTTTGTTTAATTTTCACTTATTTTATTTCTATAATTATAATGAATTATACTAGTTGCTTGCATTACGACCCTATAGAGGTAATATCATTTGTTTAGCGATGCGCCCACGTAGTGGAAAACACCCAAAGCAGATTAGGTATGATACAAGTAATTTGATCACAGTGCAAATAACACCATATAATGACACAGCTGTACAAAATGTAAGTATTGGTCTTATTAACTGTCAGTCGATCTGTAATAAATCTGATGAAATATCTGATGTTATTAACAGAGACTTGCCTGACTGGTAATGTTTCAGACCAGAAAATTGTTGGTGATGTGACTCCAGCTTGATATTCATTCCATCATGCAGCTCGGATTCACAAGATAGGTGGGGGAGTCGGCATTCTTCTCCGTGATTCTTTAAAGTGTGAAACTCATTTGCGTTTTCAGGCTAAGTCTTTTGAAAATTACCAACTAAGTTTTGTATCTCGGGGATGTGTTCGTGTAGCTATTATCTACCGAATAATTACCTGAAAGCAGCAGATTTCTTCAAGGAATTTTCGGGATTTGTTGACTCTCTTGCTACCAACAGTGGTCATATGTTGATCCTAGATGATTTCAATATACATTGGGATTGCCAGAGGAATGGAGATACCAAACAACTGGCTGATCTTCTTAGATCTGCCAATCTCAGGCAACATGTCCAAGAAAGAACCCACTGACGTGGTCACATCTTAGATCTTGTCATCTCCGTGATGATGACAATTTGATTAACGGTGTGCCTGTGTCTTCCATACTGTCTGATCATTTTCTTGTTAACATTAATGTATCTTTACCGAAACAATCTGTTTCAGCCAAGGTTATTTCATATAGAAGATATAAGTCTATTGGTAAGGAGGCTTCTCTTGCTGATCTGCAAGTCTCTTATCTGGTATTGGATCTACCGGATGATGTGGATCATCAGGTGGATCTATATGATAGTACATTGAGAGACACTGTAGATGCACCTTTAACATGCACCTTTAAGGGCACAGGGAATGCCAAACAGACCAATGCTTCCATTGTACAATAAGAACATACAGGCTGCTAAGAGACACAGAAGGTATTTTGAGCGGCTGTGGATCAGGACCAGTTTGTATGTTCATTTTGAAATGTTCAAGGTCAGTACAATTCTTGTTAAAAATACCCTTGCCTCTGCTAAATCTGAATATTGTAATAAAAAGATCAAAGCACCCAAGGGAAATCAAAGGACTGTTTTCAGTGTTGTGAATAAAGTGTCCCATTTTTTTAATAACTTCTTCTGTCAAAAAATATTAAATATACATGGTGGGTTCCAGTCCAGCATCTTATCACAGGGTAAACCATAGGTAGAAAAGTTCTGCATATCCATGATGGATACATTTGAGCCTTTAACAGAGACTGATATCAGACAGTTACTGAAAAAGTCATGTAATGTTTTCTGTGTAGTTTACCTTATGCCTACATGGCTTCTGAAATTTTGTCTGGATATTCTGATTAACCCAATTAAAAATATAGTTAATAAATCATTATCTCTGGGTATTATCCCAAGAACCATGAAAGCTGGCCCTGTAAAACCATTAGTAAAAAGCCACACCATGGACTGTAATATTCTAAACAATTACAGGCGTTCAGGTTTTGTTATCTGGTGAACCATAAGGTTCAGTTTTTGATCGTCTGGTTTTCACAGTGTATATCCGTCCTTTGGGATCATTGCCCAGCGATCTTGTATTAAATACCACTTGCATGCTGATGACACACAGCTGTATATATCACTGGATCCTGACAATGAGTTAATTTTCTTCTTTTCTTTGAATAATTTAGAACATTGTATTGCTGATATTCGGCTATGGCTTACTCAAAATCTTCTAAGACTAAATGATAATAAAACAAATATTTAATATTTGGCATCACCACATTGTGTTAAATCCCCAAAGACACCAGCATTTCAGATGGGTGCATCTTCGATTACCCCTAATGGGTCAGTAAAAAATCTAGGAGTTATTTTTGACCAATGTATTAACATGCATGAATATGTCATATCAGTATACCGAGCTGCCTACTACCATCTTAAGAACATCCACTGTTTAAAAGCATTCATGACACAAGAATCACTTGTAACTGTAGTTCATTCCTTTGTTACATCTCATATAGACTATTGTAACTCCCTGTTATATGGCATATCTGATTATAACATTAATCGCCTTCAGCGAATTCAGAATATCGCAGCTCGTATTGTAACAAATACTAGAAAATATGATCATATCATCCCAATTCTTCAAAAACTACATTGGTTACCTGTTAGACAGCGTATCCATATCAATATTTTGTTAATAACTTATAAATCTATTACTGATATGGCGCCAGTATACCTGTGTGAACTGATTTCAATTAGAAAGTCATCTCGAAAACTCAGATCATCAAGTCAGATACTACTGCAGGTGCCAGTGTGTCGGCTCAAGTCATATGGTGATTGTGCGTTTAGTGTTGCAGCCCCCAATTTGTGGAATAAGTTACCGGCAAATATTATAAATGCGTCGTCTCTTGGACATTTTAAGTCTCTTCTAAAAACACACCTATTTAATGTCGCTTTCACAGATAAATAATTATTATCTTTTAAATCATTACAGGATTTTTTACAGACATATTATGTGGGGTATTATTATATTACATATTATATCTACAGCGCCTTAGAATGACTCCTGCTAGTAAAGGCGCTTTATTAAATACACATTATTACTATTATTATTATTATTATTAGCAAACATGTTACATTAGAATGATAACTTTTCTTTCCGGAAAGGATGTGTCATCACCTTTTATTTAAAGCAAACAAACTGTCATTGTACACAGCCACATCAAGCCACAATATATTTATTTTAAAGTTTTAAAAACATAATAAAACACACAAAACGTTATGGATAGCATTAAGTCACTTAAAGTGAACACCAGGAAATAAATAGGAACAAAAATGTCAGGCGCTCAATTACTTTCCAAAATATTGTCATCAATGAAATTTTAAAATATCAAGTTATAGGTTTATTTACCTTATTTAATATCTGGTAGATACCAAAATACAAAAATCTTTCGAATACTATCCGAGTGAAACCGTCACCATAAGTAAAAAACATAATTTAACAAACATTTATAAGATTCTGGTTTCTTTGTTTACTACCTCACGTTGTCTGCTTATTAAATATCATATATAGATGATCATTATTGATTCCCTTTGGTGGCTGATAAACATAGTCTGGCTTCTCAGTCTTTCATTATATATCTGTAAGTTGTATATATTTCGTGATAAATACCTAAAACTTTCACCAATGAAGTTCACTCGCATATAAATAAGTGTCTTCCCTTATGTACATCAACAACTAAACACCATTTACAATGGAACAAGCTATGATTTGTGGGTATTTGTGATAAAGATTTTGACAAAGCACTGATACATAAATGCAAAACCGTATACCGTACACACATACGTCTGACTTAAAGCTATGTCTAAACTTTATTCGAATACCGTGAAAGAAACAACAACACAGAACATACATGTTTAGATGTAATCACACAGGTTTTGTGTGTCAGCCGAATATAGTGATAGAAACCAAACATTAAAGTATTATTAAACTACTGACTTATTCCAGTACAGAGCAATTAATATGCAATAACATTGTAGAAACAATTTATAATTAAACTAGTTTATTGGCCTACAATCATTTGTGGCTTAGTGGCCCATCCACCGGTTCTAATTGCCCAGGATAAAAACCTAGAGATAAAAACCTTTAAATGTCAAACGGGAAAAAAAAAACACTTGGAAACCAGTTTCCCATACAGAACCAATTAAAATAAATATTTTAATTTAATCAGTTCGGGGCGTTATCCTCATCTAGAATGAACGCTATTTCAGGCTGTACTACATTTATAACCAAAACTCACGTGACCAGGATACAAAAACTTGTCAATTTCGTACTACAAACAGTAATATAAAACAAACCTCTGAATGTGGATAACATTCAAACATACAGACAATAATTTCCCGCTAATCTAATGGAAACGCTGGAAACATTAAGTATATGGGTAAACAAATATTTTGGTTGATGAGAAAATATATAAATATTGCTACTGGCTACCGTTATTGCTATTTTGTAAACACGATGATTTTGCCAACAGAACACATGTGTTTGTTTATTTTTAAGTACATAAATACATTATTTCTGCCTTAATTACTAGTCTCTGGTGTAAGATTAAGATTTTACAAATTATTCCACTGATATGTTGACTGGCAACAAGACAGTATTATTAATGTTCCAATCACCGTAGAACTGTCGTTTAACCGGTTTATAGTATCAGCCTAAAGTTGTCTATTAATCGCATTCTAACCCAGACTCGTAGTTCTCGCGTGTGCGTGCGTGCTTGTATATATATATATATATATATATATATATATATATGTATGTCACACCCACTTCCGTTTTCATACGTAGCCTGCATGTACAAATACATGCCAGCGGGCAGAAATGTGTCTTCGGCAATAAATATAAAATTAGGTCAAACCCATATAACATAAACTGTATATTGCCGCAAACTTAATGTCCGCTTATTAGGGGCATCAACTACGATTTTCATGTGATAGACGAACATGTTATATGAATGAATTGCATTATCTATGTGATGTGAATGAAGATATGAATGAATTGCTGATAACCAGCATACTAAATATCATATCAACGAAGTCATGAACCGAATATATTGCCTTATACCTTTTGTCTATATGAACTAGAATGGTTTCTAATTAATACCTTAAAGGGGTCATCTTCTCCATTGATAGATAATACCTGTCAGTAATATATTATATTATAGACTAAAGGTAAAGATGTGTTTACATTGAATCAGTTATTGTACTTAATATATGCCATAGGTGGTGTGATATATTTTATAAATATAAATATAATTATACTTTATAAACTTTACAACACTAAAGAGATAGAGCAGATATCTTCTCTATTTTGTCACGAGTTCACAGAAAACCAGTGATTAAAATTAAACATTAATATTAAAACTTTCACCTTATTTATTACAGCTGTGAATAACTAGCCCATTAAACAAATATTTAGCAACTGGGTAATTTGTCAAACATTTTGACGATTTTTCACATCAGTGGGAGTAAAATGAGCAAAATATACCATCAACAAACAATATTATTAAAACACTGTGATCCTTGACGATGAACTTAGATTCTGACGTACCACTTCGAGTAAATTGAAAATATATCATCTGAGCCCACTTGATGATTGGTTAGTATACATCGTTGTTGGTCTGTAGCGAACATTAGACAGGTAGGTCGTTCTCCACAAAGACGTCCACAGCTTAATACGCTGATATTATATATTATAGTATCGATCATCAGAGGACATCCCCAGGTCATGGACTTAAGTCTCTGGAATTTTCTAACTCCATCTACTTCCGTTAGAAAACCTGGAAATGACATATTGTTCTAATTAGTCGATCATGATTCAGGGTTATGTTAGCATACTTTGACTGGATTAACATTTTGTTAGATTATCGGTTTAATGCACAGATTATTTGTCTCATTAATAACACCTATATCATACTTAATTATAGACAAGTGAGTGGAACATCGCTGGTGTCTTTAACTACATTAATTGTAATTCCAACAAACTATCATCAGTAAATATAATAAACAAATTCATCTAATTGGCTATTCATTTTCAAGTGTATATGTATTTATAGTTAGCATTTATATTACTACTATTTTCGCATCGTTTTTTCTTATTGCAATGGTTTTGATTGTAACTGATTATAAAATTAATCTTTCATATTCTCTTCATATTTTTCTGTCTGAAAACAAATGGATTCATAACCTCCGATGCAGTATTATTTGAGAAGGTGGAACATTTTAACTATATTTCAGTCGGTTTATGTGATATAAAGATAATTTTTACAATCATTATTTCTAGCATCTGCAGCATTAACGATTAGGATGATGTTTACAGCTTAGAAGAAATGATTGATTGCTTAAAAACATTTGTGTCACCATTCTTTCACCGATGGCATATTAGTGTGCAACTTTATATATTGTTTAGTAATACATGTATATCGTGTATCAAACTTACCCCCTCCATCAATCAGGTCCATGGTTGTTATCGATTTCCAATCTTTATTCGCCAGGTTGGCTGGTAGATCACAATGGGGCGATGCCTGAGGGAACAGGATATTACCAGCTGATTCCATCACTTTGTAAAAAGCCATTTTCCAACCACAGTTAAGGCTAGATTCACTCAGTAATAACTCTATTGTGTTGTTAAGATGACACAAACCGGGTAGCGATAACAAAGGGTTTTCTCTCAGATCCAGATAGTTCAGCATCTTAAGTGACATCATCAGACCTTCCGGTATGTATCTAATATAGTTACTGAAGAGTTCCAGTCGTTGCAACGTAGTTCCAACGTTTGCCAGATCCGGAAACTCGGTTAGTTTATTTTCACTGAGAATAAGTATTCGTAAAAATCTAACATGTGACAGGAATCCAACAGTTTCCAGGTTATTATGAGCTAAATCTAACTCCTCCAATGTTGAACTGGCGTTTGTTAAATCGGGAAACTCATTCAGTTGGTTGTAGCTTAATATAAATCGCATTAATTTATACATTTTTGGTAAGTAACTTACTAATTGCACCTTACTGTACTTTAGACGAAATTCCACTAAAGTAGAGCTAACATTAGTTAAATCCGGAAATTCCCTGAATTTATATCCTCCAACTACAAAGTATTCTAACTTTGGTAACTTTGTCAAAGTGACAATTTTTGAAAATGACTGTTCACTTATTGTCAATTCTGTCAAAGAAGAAGACATGTTGAGAAAGTTAGGAAATTCAAGTAAATCGTTCTTATCGCAATTCATGATCCGAAGTGTCGGCATCCATGGAAAGCTTTCTATCCAGATTATTTCATTTCCCGAAAGCATCAATGCCTCTAACGATAAACTGATGTTGGATAAATCTGGCATTTCGGTGAGATAATTCGATCTCAGATCTAAAGTCTTTAGTCTGGCCATTGGCGTGATGGATGTAATCTCCCTGATTTTGTTTGATTTTAAGTATAGATACAACAAAGAATCGCTGGCATTGCTGAAATCAGGAAACTGGATAAGTGACATGTTGTTAAATGTGAAACTCCGCAGCCATGGAAATGGTCCAATCTTGTCTATGACCGAAATCCGAGAGTGTCTTATGTCGATTTTATGCACATGGTAAGGAATGTCGTGTGGAAAAGCTGTCAGGTTACCGAAGTAGTTTTTGTAAATAATACATGCTACAGATGTGTTGGCTAGCATCAGTGTTAGCATTCCAACTGAAGCTAATACGTGATTGAATCTACGTATGAAAGTTATCCATGAAAATAATTCATCCCACTTCATTTTGGTTAAATCCCGAACTAAAACTATAGGTATTTTTATAGAACGATCACACCGATAGAATGATGAGCCTATCAGTCGTAATATGTGTGTCTATTAATCTTATGAATTGTGAAATGTTGTGTTTTACCTCGGATTGCGCAGTGTATCCATCAGAAAGCATATCCCTTATCACAACCACAATTCACATATTCAACCAGCTGCTTATGACAATGTGTTAAGAGCTGGTATTGTTCTGTTGGAGGCAAGCAAACCGAATGTAACATGGCCTTTCCGTTATTTATAGGTTTTGCTTGAATAATGAATGCATGTCGAATCTGTGACAGATATTGTTCACCGTGAATAATGGGTCACCATCCGCGTAGAGTGATAGAAGTTCTCTAGAGACACATATCTATCTATCTGAGAAGAAAACAAGGGCGACTCGGGGATTCACTTTATCTACAAACTTAGTCTGCGAATGGTTATTGATTGAAAACGCTTGTCCAAGAGAGATTAATCGACTAATAATATAATATTTCTCTTAAAACAAAGTTATGAAACTAATTTATTTTAATGTAATAAAGGTTTTATGCTGTTGAATTGAATTTTAACACGAACATTCTACTTTCACTCTTTTAAATTTTTTATATATGGCCGTCAAACCATAATAAAATACCACTAAGTCTTGGGAGCAGTGCTATTTGTTTATGTTTACAGTATGCTGCGATGACATATATTTGAAGAGTAAGTGAGGTTTGGCTAATATATATATAATATATATATATATATATATATATATATATATATATATATATGTGTGTGTGTGTGTGTGTGTGTGTGTGTGTGTGTGTGTGTGTGTGTGTGTGTGTGTGTGTGTGTGTGTGTGTGTGTGTGTAAATTCGATATAAAAAAGAAGATATCAAAATATTATATATTATAAGATATTGTTATTATTATTATTATTATTATTATTGAGATGTGATTTCTAGTTCATTGACTGTTCTTATCAAATTTAGTGTCAAAGAGTAAGTCAATAATGGTTAAAAAAAGAGGATGTTAGCGGAGTATGATGTGGTCAGTGACTCTTTAGTAAATACACTTATATCACCTAGTGCACTGTTCTGAGCTGATAATAGCATATTAATTATCAGCTGGAAATTGAATCCATAATATATGGAACCTTTATAATTAGCCAGTTTCTATACTGCATCATATTCTAAGGGACGATAGTCACGTAATTACTAGGTTTGTTACGTAATGATAAGAACAACAACAATAATATACTTGATTAATAATGTCTTAGAATATCTCTAGAATGTGCTCATGCCTGAGGATTTTAGTTTATTTGAATTCAGATTTATTCAATATCAATGAATAATAGCGGTAAACGTACTTGGAAAAAACAACGGATATTGAATTGTAGATGAGAGAAGATACCCCTTGGGTACATTATATTGTTAATGAGAATGGAATTAAATGACCGCATTGATCTGGCAGTCAAATATTTGGATCAATTGTTCATTGATATCCAAGAGGTTTAGAAGTTATTAATGGACTGGCACATATGTAGATTAAGCCAGCACAGATTATGTAAAAGAGGCTGGGTGTTCATATTTCCTCATCTTTCTAACGGTATTTGCACGCATTTAAACCTGTCTTGGTAATATGTACACATTCTCTACAAAGAAACTTATCAGTGTCATTCTTGGATTCTTCCAAAACATTTATAAAAGAGGCCTATGTTTCCTTGTTCAGAAATCGTTTAATACTAAGTGGCTTTTATCAATTCGTGCTTGTCATCTGGTGAGAACTAGAGGAACTGGAGTTGTGGTTGTTGAAAGCTATAGCAGACAACGCTGAATTGAGAGTAGAAATTTGTAAAACAACAGTTCAATGGTGAGTGTTAGATTAAGTGTAAGATTCCTGGGATATTACTGTCACATATAAACAACAAATGATTCAGATATAAATTATGCAAACATATTTGTATTATTATTATTATTTGTAGAAACTCAATTAACTTTATTGCTATTAATTTATGTATTTCAATTCACTTTATTACCATTAATTAAATACATGTATTTCAATTCCCTTACTGCTCTTAATTAAATATATGTATTCCAATTCATTTATTGTCAACGTATTCATAGATATTAGAAATGGCGGGAAAGTCACTGTGATCGTGATTTCTGTTTTTTTTTTTTGTATAATTAATCACTTCCTGAATTTATATTGTGGGAAAAGTAAAGTACTACTTCCTTACAGTAACATTGTCACATAACTTAAAGTGGATATGAAATTAGCAAATGTGAAATTCGAATATATTACTTGTAGTTGCATCAAGGCAATGCTGTAAGTGAAATTAATTCAATCAATATTACACCTAAATATTATGGACGTAGCTGTTATTGTATAAAATATTAAATAAGAACATAAATTTGAGAATTCAAATAGTTGGAAATTAAAGCTTAGATGTGCCAATTTAAGCTTGAAATATGTCTGTTTAATATTAAAGAATTTTGCATTCTATGAAATTAGTTGTACAATTAGATTCTTGTGCAAGCAATCAAGTGATTGGTATGTTGTTCAAATATTAATAATTCATGAAAACCAAAGTTGGTGCTTAGCCAAAAATACATTATTATTATATTATTAAGCAGCTGATCAGTACAAGTGTATTTTTACCAAGATATCATTTATTTACGAACGATTCATTTTATGTAGTTTCAGAAATAAATCGTATTGCAAGTCTAATGCGTGTCTGCTTGTTTTGTGAATGCAACTGCAGCTATGAAGCCACATTATTATTATTATTATTATTATTATTATTATTATTATTATTATTCATACTTATTTGATAACCCAGCTTTACATTCCAGCTAAGACTAAGGAAATTGTTCTTTTGAATTTACTTCGTTCCTTGATTTAGACCCATTAATATTTTTTTTTAGATAAGATTTTTTAAATTATACAAAATATATGTAGAGTAATACATAACTTTTCCATCACCTTATTATCATATGCGATGACAAGATATATATATATTATATATATATATTATATATATTATATATATATATATATAGGGTCTGTGTTAATACGCTTAATATATTTTGTTTGCTTAGAAGTAATAATTATATCTCAAACCGCAGGCTGAGCTTTGGTTGTTGAAATTGTATTAATAAAGAACCAGAAACATCATTATCTATGCAGATACCCCGCATGTTATTATTTACAGTATTTAGTAATTTAGGTCAGTGTCTCACGAATATAATGCTGCCATGATATATGGATTCGATGGATAGATAATATATGCATTGTTTGGAATAAGATATTTTAGACAATATACAGCATATTTCAATAAATAATAAATAGCATAATTAATGGTTATCATGACTTGTAAATAGTTTATCGGATTGATGTATCAAATCTAAGTACATGCAGTAAATAAAGAATCACAATTATATGGATTTTAGTAGTTTTGTTCATTCATTTTTACCAATGGTTCTTGTATATTTGAGTCAACTGTTTAAATAAATTACTATCCATATTTTAGATCTATAATTATACCTAATTAGAGTTAATGTCAATATTTGATAAACTATTATTTTATAACTCTTTGTATAATGTGACTATAACTGTAAATCTCATGTATCATTAATTAGTTTTAGAGTTGATATTAGAATAAGTATCTTGCATTCATTTAACCTTTTACGGCATAATGAATATCTGCTCAGCTCGCATTTTAAATTTAAATTTTAGACGAAATACCCTCCATTTCTCATATGTTACATTGAAATATCACCGTTATATATTTATTAATAAATTCCAAACACTGATAAATCTACCCAATATCTAACATTGTAAGTCATAACAATAGATTCTGATATTTGATTATGTCTAACTGCTGATTTCTAATATAATATTTCAAGTGCTGACAAAGCCTGGGATGTATACCTAATGTATTCTGTTTTTAGTAGGTTGATGGTGGTTAATAAATAGCTGACAAATTATAAGGCACCAGCATTACACACTGATGAATATTTCAGTACTTCTAATGCATCAGTTAAAAATATAAGGTTCTTTTTCACAAATGAATTAATACGAATGAACATACCATATAATAATGCCCACCTCTCTTCTAGTATCTTAAGAAATCATTAATATATCTCATTTAGACTACTACAACTACATAGAATGTGTCAGAAAACCAATAAATAATGATGCACTAGATAAATCAAATGACAAATCAAAGTTTCCACTATCACTTTGTATAAACAGTCTAAATATTACTGTAGAAGTAGAATGTAAACATCATTTTATAAAAATACAATTGCATACTTCTCAAAATGCCCCTAAAGCAAATAAAACATATACGCAATATCTAGCAAACCCTAATATAAATATTATGTTCCTGGAACCAGTTGAATCCTTTCAAGTTATTGATGATACATATACATTGAAACCCAAATGTAGTAGAGGATATGATGATATATCTACCAAATGGCTTAAAGGAACAATAACCTTAATTCACCAGCTAATTACACATATAGTTAATCAGTGCTTTCAAACAGGTGTACTACCTACCCAACTAAAAATAGCCAACTTAATCCCAATCTTCAAACATTATGATAATAGATTTGTAAAAATATTTATCAATTACTTTAATTTCATCCTTTTCTAAAATACTTGAAAGAATTATGTATGCTAAAGTTTTATCTTTTATAGGCAGTAGTAAGATACTTTATAAACATCAATATGGTTTCAGAGCTAAACATTCAACAATACACCCAATCATACATCTGATAGATCAATGTGAGGAGGTAACAATAATCAACCAAAAGAACCATCCAGGCCATGCTCCATTAAATGTGGAATGCCGCAATATTCCTTTAACGGGCCTCTCCTATACCTTTTATACATAAATGATATTCCTTACTCAACACATAGTAATATATTGTATTTGCTGATGACACGTCACTTTATTTAAGAAACTCAAACTTGACTGATCTCTTTGGCGATGCAAATATAGCAATGCACTCCTTCTGTGAATGATGTCTATCACTTAATGCTACAAAAACTATAAAAAAAACCATCATTCTCAGTTACAAGAACAATCGAGGAAAAACCCATTAAGACATAATAACAGCAAACTATCTCGTGCGTTATTCTACATCAAACAAGTGAAACATATGTTACAAGTTGAAAGCCTAAGGACATTGTATTTTACACTTATTCGACTACACATTATATATGATCATATCAGGAGGTGCATTTTATTGGATGCTTGTAAAACACCGGTATACTCCCTGATAACATCTCGGCTAGATTACGGCATGGTCTTCCAAGCATACTTAGGACATGGTTACAGATAGTACATAATTATTCTGGCAGGTTAGCCACTGGCACTAATCAAAGAGAACATATAACACCAGTCTTGAACTCCCTATATTGGATTTTGATGTACACTTTTAAGGCACTTCAAGGGACTGCCCCTCACTACTTAGAGGATCTTGTCGTACCGTATCAGCCGACAAGGTCTCTACGGGCTGAATCTGGATCATTCTTAGCCGTATCTACAACACGTGGAGTGACATACGGTAATAGATGTTTCAGAAAGGCTGTTGGAACCTTATGGAATAATCTTCCAGTAACCACTAGAAAGAAGATAACAAATATTATGTATTTGGCTGGAAAGAAATATATATTTTTAAACATGTAAATCTGTTACATCCATAGAATTATTTAATGTGAAGTACCTTAGAGTAACCTTCTTACAGGCTATATAGGGCGCTATATAAATTTCGTATATTATTATTATTATTATATGGTATTTGAGCATGGGAAAAGCCAAGCCAATCAATCGTATAATAAATAAAGTAACATATAATATTCACACCGAATTGCTCTTTAATCAATCCAATATTTAGAACCTTAAAGACTTGTATCAGTACCAATTCTTGTTATTTAGGTATGATTTCACCATTAATAGACTGCTTCATTCGTTTGGAAATAACTCCAAATATAACCATGAAATCCAAGAAGCTCATCTTACCTGTAAAGCTAATCTGTGCATGTGGAACGTGGTACGTCGACCTTTTATCAATATTTACCCGTTTACAATCTTCCTCACATTTGGAACAAGTGTCGAATTATACCACGCGAGTTATTTAAAAAACGCGTAATAGCTCACTTACTTGCTTGCTTCCTATGCTGGCACTGTAAAATGCAGCACTTCTGTTTGCCCTGTTGGCAGATTGAAATCAAAATATAATTGTGTTTACGCGTTGGAAACAGAGTTTGTCCTTTATCTCCCTCCCTTGGTATCGCTGTTTTTTGTCAATCCACGGATCAATCCCCTTCCCGTCAAATAGTTATATACAAATTTACTTATTAAAAATATTTGTATATACATGCATGTATGCATATATGTGTGTATTGTTTAGTATGTATATGTATGTATATAAATGAGTCTGCCATTTTTATTCATACATTAGCCATGTTTTATTTAATTTATTTTAAATTCAGTTGGGGGCAGGTAGGAAGACAGCCATTATGTTTATACTTGTCCTTCATTATTTTCTGTTATTAGTAATATTCCGCTATATCATTTATTGTATGTGAATAAATACCTCATACGTCTAGCCGTCACCGGGGTTAGAAGATCACTATCAACAACAGGTAATCTTGACTAATATTAAAGAACCAAAGAGAAAATGTTTCATTTAACGTAAATTAATGAATATTCGACTAAACTGCTATAAAACTATATAAATCGACCAGGTTTAGAGAATTCCAAGATATATTGAATAAATTAAAACAATAAACTATTTCTTCTAAGTTAGCTCATCACGAAACTAAAATTGGTATAAATGCTTGAAGAGCATAGAGAGTAAATTTTATTTGTTCTGCATAAATATAAATATAAAATACAAATATGGCTAAAAGACTGACCTTAGCAATGGTAACATGTCAAAGTTAATTTCAGTGATTTATATAAATAGAATGTCTCTTTCTTCCTCTTCAGAGAAACTGACAAATTAAACGATTGATTGAAAAACAAATATTATTTACTAAACCTCACCACAGTGTGTAATAATCCTTAGAATATCAGTATTACACATTGATTAATCATTTATTACCCCAATGGGGAAAGGGTCAGTAAAATATTTACGGTTTATGTCTGTCAAATATATTACGTATTTTATAAATGAGGAACTTCGGTTATTATTAATATAGTGTATTATAACGTATTGTATGCAAATGTAATTTATCATTAATCAATGGGACAGTGTCTAGGGGATAGTGTATTCGTGTAATTAACTGGCAGGTATAAGGTAGCATACTATTCCCAACTGGAGTATATATTGATGACATAATCATTTAAAAACAATTTAGACATTTATTGATTTCAACAAGATGACTTGGATTAAATCCCAAATCCTAGGGATGACACACTGACTGAAATTAATACTTAAGAGTTGACCTTTTTCAATAATGTAAACATTATTATTAAGCAAACATTAGCCCAGATATTCTGTTATGCAAAATATATGACCGTCACAGGATATGTGTGACACACTTTAAAAATGTAATTACCCACTAATGTTACCCAAACCAAACCAATGTTTGTCTTTTTAATAGGGTATTTAATACATCAACATAGATTATTCGAAAACAATTGAAAAACAGTATTTATGGGAAATATATCATACGACTTCTGGATATGTAGATGTACTCTCTCTCTTCTCTCTCTCTCTCTCTCTCTCACACACACACACACATATATATATATATATATATATATATATATATATATATAATCCCTAATTCTGTTACCAAGCACTATCTGATCCAACCAACATCTAATAATGACCGGTAAAATGTTAGTCACATATATAATTATTTTTACAAACATAATCTTTTTGTTTAGAAAATATCGTGAACAATGAATTAATCACTATGCTACTATTTCACTAATTTCACTATTATAGTGTTTTCAAGTAAAATCATTTTGTTCTGGTTAATTATGTCAGTAATTATTATAATGTATATTTGAAACTTATGTCAGAAGTAGAATAGTTATAGTGAAGAAGTTCTCCTGATAAATATTAAATCAATAAGTAAACATGTGTGTGCGTGCGTACATGCATGTACACATGCGTGCATGCGTGTGTGTTAGTGTGTGTGTTTGTGTGCGTTTGGGATGAACTAATCAAACAGTTCATTTCTATAGCATTTGTGTACGCATTGCATGGCGCTTATTGTTTTAAAACAAGCTATTCATCAATCGTCAAACGACAACATATACTGACGCGCTACAACTGTACAAAGTTCCTCTCTTGTGTAATAATAATGATAATAATAAGAAAAATAATAATAATTACCTAACTTCTATAACGCCAATATTCTCGAAAAGAATGGAGCTTAGTGGCGCCACCTAGTACATGGTTTGGGCAAACTCTTAGTCCGTGTACGATGGCAAGTTCATCAACAATGACTAAATGGAAAGGAAACCTAGGAAGGATAAGCGAGTCTGAAAAGGTGAGTTTTCAAATGGTGACGGAATGAAACTATGCTATTTGATGACTTAACATGTTCAGAGAGTGAATTCCAAAGAGTAGTGACAGCAACTGAAAAAGCACAAGTCCCAGCATAAGTTGTAACCCTGTCTAACAGATGAAAACAGATGAACGTAGTTCTCTGGACTTGGATACTAAATAAAGCTTGGAAAATATATGTGAACGTTCTCCAGAAGAACGAGTTTGATGGGAGTAGTGTAGAGTTTGAAAATGATGATAGATTGAAAAGGTAGCCAGAGAATAGATTTCAGAAGTGGGACAGAATGGGAAAACCGAGGACACACTCAGTGAACTAACTGTCTGTTGAGTTCACCGAATCCTCACAGGATTAAATACGGTATAACAATACCACTACGTGTTCTCCTTCCGAACACTAATTTTATTGTGCTAGTCTTAGGCTGCACTCCAGCTCAACATAGAAACTTCCTTCTCAACATCGTCACTCAGCATGCAACCTCTCTAGACTTGCATGGAACCTCTTGTCACTACAACTCTTCACAATCAAGTTCTTCACGACCACTGAACTCGGGACCAGCCTTCGCATGTTAATCATGCGTTAAATAACGCTTCGCGTGACGTGCAGCTGCAAACTGGTAACGATCTAGATATTGCCCTGTCCATAGAGCTAGTAAGCTGTAATCTGTACATGTTTGTACAGGCGTGATTCCCTGTCTCACCTATTCACGTGTCTAGCGCCAGTACACAACACTGACCCAGACGTTTGGGAATTATTATATCATTCCCCTAACACTACTTCGGCGTCAAAATGATTCACACACTTTGTCAATTACCAGCCTACCATCCAGCTTAAATATCATTAATGCACGAATTATATGAAGTTATAAACATAAGTGCGGTTAGCAATAAATATTTGACTCATACTACTTAATACATACATGTATTCCATAATCGAGTATTTTACATACACCTGCATATCTATTTACACTGGAGTATATCACCGTTCCCCACCAAGTGGATACTTCCATGTGATCACACCTATAAATGCCTTATACAAATTTAATGTTGTGATAATATATATATATATATATATATATATATATATATATATATATGCATATGTATATTATATATTACATGTATCATTCAATGTACATACCTATATTTGTATAACCGATTACGAGCATTTCACACAAAGTCACTCTATGAGGTTCATGACCTTGAGATAACCTTGAGAAGTAGGCATATCTACATATCGTGTTGGCAAGACAACTGATAGTACACGTTGGTGGAGGGATATGATCACTATTAGCCTTAATACATATACAATCTGGATCGCTTCTTGGGTTCGTATTAGAAATTCTAATGAGGAAATGGTTACGATATAATTCTAAACCACCACCTGAAAATAAAATAAACGTTTCAATCGTTGATATCTGATAAAATGCCATCTTTCTCACAATAATTCTGTAATAATCAATATAAACTTACTGGGCACCTTAGGGAAGTGTATGGTAATGTTTAGAACTCGACATTGATAACCAAGATCTACACTCCATTATGCTATTGAGTCGTTAAATGTATTGACCTCCAGATGAATGTCAACGGCATTAATATGATCACCATTAAGAATATCTTGAATATGACGGTAGAGTTTGGCTGGTTTCTTATACCCCAAAATTGGTAGTTAAAGAAAATAAAGTATACAATCAATAAGAAGTGAAAACATACATAATATTACTTAGTTACTGCTCGTACAGTGTATAGGTAGCCACCACCCAAACTAACAACTTTATTTCCAACATATGACAATAATGATATCCGTCTGTCACTAATTAGTCCATGTAAGAGAAACGTATATACAATATTCACTACTAACTTCTTTTCTAACCACTAATATCGCCTACATCTGGCACAAATTCTCAATCAGCACTAAACGTCTGCCCTACACACCTGCTTATATCATGCTTCAGTAATTAATGCCTGTCTGCTGATTAACGCACCTTATACATCTCGTAGTCCATCTTCGTCTAAATAACGTATTACCAAACCTTCATGTTAATGACATTATTAAATATGTTCTACTTCATTATGGTTGTAGATTAACCACTGATCGTTTTGATGACCCAGTCATTAGTGCACTGCGTTGCAAATGTCTAGGTTTCGATTTCGGAACCGGCTCGTATCCGTGTTTTGAGCGATTTCGATTTGTAAAAAAAGGCACCGACGATTATAACAACGAAACGTAAATACCACTTAAGTCAGAGGTATTCAGTTAGGGACATTCGTACTTTATTTTTTCAATTACTTCGTAGCATATTTTAAAATATTTTATGAACAAGATGATTTGTATAAGTTCTTCAAATATCAATGCTTGTAATTAAATTAGATACTTGAAAATTATGCTACAAATTGTACGAATACTAGATAAAAAATGTAATTAAACCAAATTAGTTACAATGCCGAAATATTGTTCCGCGATATAAGAAGAAAGAACCATTTACAATCAATAAAGAATAAGAGGAATATATTTATATAAGCCATCAATCCCCTGATATCGAACGCATATATGAAAATATAATAATAATAATAATATTAATAGCCAGAATGGCTTATATTTTGCTTAATTTGAACTATTTCTAATCTGGGTCTCTCATATGATCAGTAACATACTGTTGCAACACGAGAACTAATTGTAATCGAATTCAGAAGTTTCCTTAAATTGCATATTCGGTGGAGAAAATGTTTACAGTTGTCTGATTAGATGAAAAACTTCTCCCGCCCAGTATGACCATGAGTAAGGAATCTTAGTTTCTAACCAATATAGGTTGTATAGCATTATACCCTTAGAAAACAACGTATTTCCTTGGCAAAAATTCCTAGGTATGTAACATGTTCACTGAATATTTGATCAATGTTACACATGAAACTTATATAGGTAATATATTGCGTTATAGTGTTAATACAATCTTTTTTATTGAAAATTACGATAAATATACAAGTTATGTTATGTAGGCGCAATAAAATTAACTGAAACTATAGGTTCCGATATGCTGCCAGATACGTAGCTAGGCATCTTAGGTCATGCTGTTCGCTATTAATAAGTCATAATACACAACACGAAATGCTTTCTTAAAACAAGTGTCGTCAAACTTTAAAAAAACGGCAATACTGTTGATATGGAGAAACTGTAGATCAGTTAATATACTGCTGCTAACCATGTCAAAACTGTTTAGGGGACACATAATCAAAGAAATATTTGCATTATTTTCATCACCTAGATCACCCTTGTATTTCTGGTTCTATAAAAGGATCTACATGTTATATGAAACTGATAAATGTGAAAACATAAAATCTTCTTTGGGTGTATAATATAGCTATTTTATTTTAATTCTTGAGTTAGGACATTGACTTGTTCCGCATACATTATTACTGACTAAGTTGAGAGCATGTGATATATCTGTATTAATTTGTGGTATAATTACCAGTTGTGTGACAGACAGTTATGTGACAAAGAAATAAACAGATTTAAGGTGACAAGGTTTCAGGCTGTAGTTTATTTTGTCCATTTCATTAAATTCTTTAGCCATTATGAACTTAGCCATTATGAACTAGACTGATATAACCATCTTTGACTCGATGAATGAAAAAGGTAAGCGAAATATGCAGTTATTTTAGAAAATAATATTATCGTTTGGAAATAAAGGAATAAGAATAAACATTTTGATTTATCGTCTGATTTTGGACTGTTTTTGGCACTTAAATCAATAAAGTCCAGACATTGTAAAGGTTGTTTAATCTGTTGTGAGTAACTGTAGCATTGTAGCATTTTTTTTAAATTAAAATTGTGTGGATGTATTTTACATGTTTGTTGTTTACATTGGAATACATTTATTTGTGCAGAACATACATATTGTTCGTTATTCTAATTAATAGATACCCAGATAGCTCTCTTATAAATCATAATTGTTTGTAAAGCTATCAACGAGCTAATATTACTTTGGAAAGAGGAAGATGTTGATGCCAGTTGAGAAACAGAATATATTAGACGGGAGAGAGCCTCATACTGATTATATTTTAATCCTTATTCTTCCTCATTTATTATTTGTACAGAAGTATAAGCAAATGACATCATGGAAACCAGATTCAACCGATTGCAGACCACTACATGGAATTGTCCAGTTGGAATTGGCCAACTAATCTATAATGTTAGCCAAGTTAAATGTAGCCTCCTATGTAGCAAACGGGAGGCCTAATGCATTCAGCTAACAGAGAAACTTGTCTCCTGACTAACTATAATCTTGGCGCAGTGTCTAATCTGATATCTCTGCTAATATATATTTTGACTGATGAGATAATATAGAAATATCAGGTTTCAAACAGACCTCAGTTGCTAATATTTTATAAGATGACTGGCTTGGTGCGATTATTTTAGAAAATAGCTTGTTCCAGTTAATAATTGTTTTAGTTAAATATATGATTCCTACTTGCATAGCTTATCTTTGGCTTACGATTAAAATCTGATAAAACACATGCTGCCAGTTGACCGTGAATAAGGCGTATGTTAAAGCAATATTAGTGATTATTCTGAATATCTCACTGACAAACTGCCGTTTTACAAGCTTATTGCACTAGTCTAGATGTGTCTACTAGTATTATTCAACCACACATCTGTAGTTCTTCTAGCTCTCACAAGACGGTGGGCCTGAGTTGGGATAAGATCATTATTATAATAAGCCTGCAACTTTACGAAATTCAAACTGACCATGGCTTGTTCATATTTTATGAAACATTCCTGAAAGGTGATATATCTCATCATTTTACTATACCTGGATCTACTCTAGCGAATAGTGAAAGAAATATACCGTGAATAATACACAAACTAAACATTTAAAAGTTAATATAATGTGTAGTATATATATATATATATATATACAGAGTGACACTGGCTCAGAACATCAATATCTAAACATCATTTGAGAATAACACCTCCATATATGTAAACATAAACAAAAGTATACATACACCAATCTAACTATAACATGTTCTACACCTCCATATATCTACATATATACGTTGACTTATAAATGGGTTTAGGCTACTCATCAGCCTGTGGGGAACAACTAATTCGCTTTTGTATGGGACATATAAGTCACTCCCACAGGAAAGCTGCTACATGCAGACTACATACAAAAGCGGAACCACATACAGAACATACCATTTGACACCTCAGCTCGCAGTAAACAAAACGTGCATGTGGTTCAATGGCGAGTTACGACATACACAAGATAACTACTTTAACATCACAGTGTACATTAAAATAAAGCTATAATAACTGTGGTCCAAATGAAACCTATATATAGAACATTGCGACACCACCGATGCTGACCTCAGCTTTATTCTGGATGTGAATAACTAAATAAATCCTACCTACTTAAATCTAAGTGAACGTTCATCAACGCCTAATTTAGTGCCCGTAAATATATGCAGTTAGGTGTGGTGAGATCTAAATTAAAATGTTTATTGGCTTGATCTATTTGACCTATATTCGAAAACAGCGGATTTCAGGCAGATCTCCGATAATGCGAATGACAAGTCTGGATTAAAATAGATATACATTAAACAATTTTACTTTATCAGTGTAACTTAATTCCGCCTTCCGAAGTTACAGACGACTCCAGGAGTAGAAATCCATCAAACGGCATTGTATGAATTAACAGGTCGTTTCGCTAAACCGCACAAGATAACAACAATATAGATTATACATCATACACACAGCAAAGCTAATAAAGTTAAACATGTTGTAATACTGACCTAACTTTCTTACATTGGTGTAATAAGTATATATATATATATATATATATATATATATATATATATATATATATATGCGTGTGTGTGTGTATGTGTGTGTGTGGATACATATAGAGAGGCAACATGCACAGAGCATCAACATATCTAAACATCCTTTGAAATCTACCTCCATAAACATAAATATAAATACAACAATACAAACATTAATATAAATATAAAATGTTCCATACCCCCACATATTGATAGATGTATGCGTATACCTAAGCATGTGTCTGGTCTACTCATCAGCCTGTGGGAACCAGCTAATTCGCTTTTCATACGCGACAAATATGTCACACCAACTGGAAAGCGGCTAAATGCAGGCTACGTACAAAAGCGGAAGCACCTAAAACATACCATTTGACACCACACCTCGTAGCAAACAACTAGTGCATGTGGTTGATTGGCGACTTACTGCATACATATGATAACTATTTTATAACTAAATAAATAAATTCTACCGTAATCCTACCATATACATCGATACACGTTCGACTAGTCTGGCGTCGCAAGTTATTCTCCAACCTAAGTGAAAATTTGGCGCTTTTTTATAGGACCTCAGTGTGTTAACAAACATTAGAGTTTGTTGAACATGTGAGTCAATGTACAATATCTCCGTATGGAATCAGTCAAATGATTTAGCTAAAATAAAAACAATTGCTGGACTAGAACGACATAACGTCTAAATACTATGATTCACTCGAAACTAACAGTTAACCCCCATACATTTCATGAACGTTCATTCACGCCTAATTTAGCGTTCCTAAGTATATGCAGTTAGGTGGGTTGGGATCTAAATTAAAGCGCCTATGCACTTGATTTATTTGACCCATGGTCGAGTACAGCGGATTTCAGGCAGATCTCCTATACTTCGAATGATAATACTCCTATAATAGCTATACATTCAATAAATTTCCTATATGAATGTAAACTAATTACTCATAATATGTGAAGAAACTCTGTCCGCAGCTTAATACCCATGGAGTAATACCAGTAGTAACAAACGACTCCAGGTGTATAGATCTATCATGCAGAAATGTATGAATTAATATGTCGTTTCACCAGACCACATAAGAGAACAGTAATATAGATTCCACATTATACATAACAAACCTAATAGACCCAAACATGTTGTAATAATGACCTAACTTTCTTACATTGGTCTGATAAGAAATCTGGATCGAAATAGATAAGATGTCTGGCACGGGCAATGTATGTTTTAGGATACATATAGAGAGGCAACAGCCACAGGGCATCATCATATCTAAACATCATTTGAGACCTACCTCGATGAATATAAATGTGTGTGAATATGTATGTGTGCGGGAGGGCGTGCGGATGTGCATGTGCGCGCGGCCGTTCCTCTCTCTCTCTCACTCACTATCTATCTCTATCTCCATCTCTCTCTCTCTCTCTCTCTCTCTCTCTCTCTCTATATATATATATATATATATATATATATATATATATATATTATATTATCACTTATTTTTACATATAATTGTTTACAAAACATATAATGGGGGTGATAGCTGTAGTTTTTAACTATTTAAGATTAATAATTGCGTCATAAACAACGTTGAGGCTTGTGCATAACATGCCTATTTATGGCATATACGTTGAAATCTCTGCTTTTTATGCTTATACATGCGGATTGTGGGAGCTTTATGTAGAACAGCCTAAACAAATACAGTTAACAGATAAACGAATACATCGTAGTAGATAAGAATGAGGAAGTATCAGCTGTTAGTACAGAGGCCAAATACTAGTTATATTATTAAACTTATGAAAATAATATATTAGATTATGCGTTCAGTTACCAACTGTTGTCTATAGCGTGCTATACCGCAAGATGTATGTTATGCGACATGGCAACTGGTATACGGCTATACAGCAAAATGGTGTGTTTGTTAAACTGCTACATATCTGAGTAAATTAGCTTTATTTATTATTTTTAAATATCATACAGCAAGAAAAGGATTAATGAATTTCTGATGTTATCACCTGTATTTATAAAACGATGGGGTTCTAATTATCAAGTTATGACTAGTCATTCCATCAGAAGATATGTTTTGCAAGTCTATGATGGATATGTTTGATCTTCTTACTAAGATTTTAATGAGATAACTAATGAACAAGTCATCAAAATATTCGGATTAGCCAACTTACAAGAATAATTAGTCAATGATAATTTACGCGTATTTTGAGTCTATTAAAGCTACATTTATAAAACCATTAATTTAAAAGTTTGTCTTGCGATATACGGAGTCTGACTGAAATAATTAATTTGCTTTAAAATTAGAAATGGCAGGTAATAACCGTATAAACATATATCTATCGGATAATAATATTTATGAATAACAACAACCAATCGTCTGGATACAAAATTGGTCAAAGGAACATGGATCTGGCTTTAAAATTATTGGATAATATTTAGAATAAAGATTCCGAACATCTCCTGAACGCCTGATCCCACAAGGTTCAACTCTCTCTGGTTTCCACAATAAGCACACACTCTTTTGAAACCTTGCCGCATGTATTTTATATGTAAAGATGTTCTATTTCATTAAGAATGTTATTTAGCTATGACTGATTAAAAAAATATCCAGAACTGAATAATAATAAAATGGCTATTATCTATTTCGCTTCGACGTATTTTTTCATATTCATAAAATATCAAGCAGTACACATATTCACTGTGGGGGATTAAAAAAAAATGGGTTTAATTTGAACAAATGCGTTAATACAAAATGAACCAGTTACATCAGCATAGAGAGCTGTTTCTAACGTTAATACAAACACAATAGTTTATAATCATACCCTATCTCATGCAGTATAGTTTAAAATTACGACTGTTATGATTATATCATCAACACCTCACAGTGAGAAAATGACTCGAAAATATTACATATCACCTTGATTCTTTAAAGTTTACATTGACTGCTGCTAGGACATCACATTTATTTCCACATTTTGCCTATACCATAAATATATTGGTGACAGGACCTTTGATAATTTACTTGATATTTTGTCAACGTACTCTAGTCAAAGTATTTTTGCATCTGCACACAAGTCATAACGTTGTCTATATATTTAATATGTTATGGCAAAGATTCTGGGGCATCTTTGCAGCAGAGATTGGTATGACTTAAACCATTATTTTAAGGTTAGACCTCAACTTGGTCGACGAAATCGTTAGATAGTGATCAAAGGTACAAGGGCCGCTTCATCTATACATGTACATCTTTTATATTGGAGTATAAAAAGGAAGGACTCTATGCATGTTTAAACCAGCACCAAATGGCACCCTAAAACGGAAGATTTGAATGCATGTGGACCAAGTGTTAGAACGGAACAAAAGTAAAGATGTTTTCTATTCCTTTTCTCAAGTGAACAGATATTTCTGATAAAAAGAGATTGTCTGTTTATCACAAATGTCGAGATGTTTTATAGTGATGAATTATTGCACGATTTTACTAAAATAAAATATAATCTATCTGTGTTTGAAGGAAAAAATAACATGAACCTTTCAAAGCTATATATGCATAATTAATTGCACAAATTGACCATATGTGCGCTTTTATGTACCAAAAGTGCGCACATGCGCGTGTGCCTGTGTTTGTGTTTGTTTGTTATCGATTTTTACCGATTACACACTACCTTTCTCTCGTTCTCTGTCCCCCATCCCTCTCTCTCTCTCTTCTTTGCATAGAATTAGCCACTAGTCTAGCTCTTTGTAATGTGAAATACATAACGGATCATTGTTGCATGTCCCATTATTTATCTAGAAGACGACAAACTTTAATAATAATCTCCAGGGATCATTAACCTAAAGATATTTGGAAAATAACTGATCGTCGAACAACATCGGATAATTGTGATATTCCGGAAACATGATTCGGATTAGTCACTTATCGTCTCTTAATTTCGTGGAACTAACATCGACACTGCACGTCTTTTGTCTTATCTACATCGCCATTATAACGTGCAGTCTCATCTATAATTCTGTGGCTAGGAGCACATTCAAGGATATTAATGGCAGCCTTACCTCATTTCCACACAACATTCCTAGTAATGTGACAAACATTATCATAGAACAATCCAATATTCCAATTATTGACTATGTGTAACTATTTCCTTTTCTGAGGTCGTTTAAATTCAATGATAACGCGTTGACCGAGTTTCCTGATATAATTAATGTAAGTAGCTCTCTAAGGATTTTTCAATTGATGAATAACGACATATGTGAGATACAATTCATCCCACAACTGTCACGTCTTGACATTCTGGATCTTAGCGGAAATTCCTTAACCGAAATTCCGAATTTGTTCAATGTCAGTTCAAGGTTATCCAAACTAATTCTTTCGAAAAATAACATCAGCGAGGTAGGAATCTTGCCTGTAATGACGAACCTGCAAGTAATTAATCTGGATTGTCATTCGTTGTTTGAATTTCCTGATCTCACAGATATGTTATCATCTTTGCTGAACTTGTTTACTGAAGAAAATCCATACACTAAAATAAAAATGTCTGTAATTTTAAAAAGCTAAGATGTTTCACCATCGGAGGAAGCAGACTACATGAATTTCCTGATCTAAGTGATGTTAGTTCCAGTCTGGAAGAGTTTCGAATACCGCGCAGTAACATGATCTCACTGGATTATATACGAGAAAATGTTGAAATTAAATCTCCTCGTGAGTAGTCGACTTTGGGAATTTCCAGATCTGACAAATTTCACTTCTACTTTGATATATTTATTTGTGAAATAATGAAATAAAATATATCGAAAGTATACCAACATTTACCGTACTACAACGAATATATCTAAATTCGAATAAGTTTACCGAATTTCCAGATTTCTTGAACGTTTCGTTAACATTACGTAGTCTGGAAATGTCGAAAAACTAAATCACTTATATTCCCGAAGAAAGGCTGATCTCAATGATCTCACTGATCTACCTGGATATGAGAAAGAATCCAATACACTCCTTGCCTTATTCCTGTTATATAGACAACACACTGACTGTAAAATTATTGAGTAAAACTTTTGATTGTGATTGGAGAATGGCTTACGTCAAGATGTTGCAGAAGATGGATAAGATTGTATTTCATCAAAAACCTCCGAGGTGTCGTAGGCCTTCCTACTTGGTCGGAATTCACTGGGATGAAATTTCCCTATTTGACTTGTTGAATGTAACAGGTTAGTACAAAATCTAGTATTCTAGACAAAAATAGTATAAGATCTTAACTGTCTCAATTATTACATATTGGTTTATACATTGTATCTGACTGTGTTTTTATTGCTTACTTTAACCAGCTTAATATTCAAACAGATATACAATGGATGATATTATAACCATCAGATTCAAGCAGATAGATTCAGTAACATGGAATTGTCCATTTGGGATTGAGGACATACTCTATAACATAAGTGATGTACTCTGTGGTAAACGGAAGAACTGTCTCATGTAATCAGCTAACCAAAGACGATGCGTTCTAATTAATCATAAACTAGGTTTGTCAGAAACATTTAATAATTATGATATATGGTATGTTCAATATTGAATTATTTAACTCGATTGCTGTTTTAGATATTTTGTTACTCATTATTTAGATTCATTTAGTGAACAGATAGAAAATGTTTTAATTTAGTTCGAAAGTAATATATTTACGCTCATCTTAGGCACCGAATAAGGAAAATTATGATTATAAGTCTACTTCTGTGATTACAAATAATTCAAAATTTATATACTGTAAAAAGGGGGGTGGAGCTAAATTAGTTTTGACAGCATCGTCCACAAACAATTTACACAAATTACTTTCGTCATGTAAGTTTAATTATTCTTATTAACTCACATTACGAATTGTATTGTTTTATTTATTTATTATTTATCTGTAGACTTATTTTTTCTCTCTGTTTTAACCAAGTTAATGTTTTATTTATATAAGTGATGCTATTTTGTTCTGCAGTAGAAATTAATTTAAGAATCAGTATAACTTTCTTTTCTTGAATCAATATACATTCTAATCGGTTTACGCACACCTGACATGCTACAAATTGGCATGATGCACAAACAGTACTATATAATGGAAGCATAGTGATAGTTGTTCCTGCTGAATAATCATGGAATATTATCTATGCTTACTAGTCCGTGGGCCCTAAAGCAATTCAAGGAACCTCTCTCCCATTGGATGATTTGATGGGGTTAAATCGTAGAGCAACTTTGAATAAAGGTCTTTATTTTAAAATATGTCCATTTTTATGTTAAATGCCACATAATGGAATGAATTATTATGTAGTTACAACTGACTATAATACGAAATCTGGCAATATTGGCAGCCATTCTGAATTTCAAGATGGCCGAAATATATAAAATAATATTAGACTAAATCACATTTATCATAATGAAGGCTTAAAGCCCATGCGCAATTATCTACTTATGCAGAAAGTCCAAATATGGCCGAAAATGTGATTTTTGCTGGTTTGAATGGCAGCGATTTTGAATTCCGAGTTAACCAAGAGCCTTAGCGATTTTCGGGTGTCATCAATGGATTCTTCATCTTCAAAAACATGGGTATAGACACCAAGACATGGGCTCTATTTATCCTAGAGGCGGAGTTCTAGGCGAAAACGTAATTTCGAAAGTGACATTCCACAGGTAGTTCATCCCAATTTGATGGTGGTGGCAGCCGTTTTTAGAGGTGTGGTGCACGGGAGGCCGATCGACCCCACGGACTCTAATAATATGGTGTGTTTTCAAATCAAAGGAAGGCTTCAATTATAGTGTTGTATTTGTTGATTCATATTGATATCTCGAGATGGCTTATATATGTTAATTAAACAAATACAAAATCCAGTTCGAATAGAATAATTCGTGATTATATCTGTACATTTCATAAGAGAAATGTAAACAGACATCGCACACGCCCAAGATTGAAAGAAACGGGTGAGAAATACGAGAGAGAAAGGGTGGGTAGAGAGAGAGATATATATATAGAGAGAGGGGGGAGCTATCATCTGAGAAAGTCAGAGAGAAACATAGAGAAATATAGACAAACACACACATATATACAACACATAAATAGAGAGACAGAGAGAGAACCTGTAGATGGATCATCAGAAATAGAGCCAATGTTGTTTGATATGTTTGATATATCTCTATTGATCTGTTTTTACATTTTCTTTGTCTATTCAAATGTATATATTTTAGAAAACATGAATTTGATCACCTAAAATATTTTGGCGGCTAAAAGTGTTTCTTTAAATTTATCCATTAATCACTATTTTTAGTTTCTAGTATTTATATATCATCTCAATTTGGATAAAGGACACAAGTAACGAAAAATGTGTTGTCTACGAACGTACCAATGTAAATTTTGGCCACAATACTTTATATACACAGTTAGACAAGTACGATATATCCTGCAACCGTAAACATAATTTTAGGTTAATGATAATGATAACGATGACGACGCCGATGATGATGCTGGTGATGATGATGATACTTATGATGATGATCACGACGATTATGATGATATGTAGTAACTTAAGTGGTACAATAGTAAAACTTGAAGATATATGTTTAACATTGCACAATATATTTTAAGCACACAGCCAGACAGACAGACAGACATACACACAGACACACAGACACACAAACAGACACACACACACAAACACACACACACACACACACACACACACAATAAATATATATATATATATATATATATATATATATATATATATATATATATATATATATATATATATATATAGAATTACCACCTGAGTTCGAATCTCGGCGTGGGCAAATCTGAAAGGTGTTTCATCTTTGACTTCGCTTCATTACCTTTGAAGGTGCACGGCCCATTCAGTTTCCCATATGAGCAAAAGCCTAACAATCGCCATCTCATATATATATATATATATATATATATATATATATATATATATATATATATATATATATATATATAATATCATATATATATATATATATAATAATTAATTTATAGAATTGTTTTAAAGAACAGCTAATCATACTTTTAAACTTTCTTGAATATTCTAATCATTTAAGAACCAATCTACTCAAACTTTGCTGATTACCTTTCACCTTTAAGTAAAGTCAAAAGCATAAGTACAGTTCCTATATTTGTTGTTAAGGAAGGATATTGTATCGCAAAGTAACACCATAATCCACATTGAAACAGTGTTAATGAACTGGACATGCGCTAAGATTGGTTTATACACATATTTATCTTATATATTGCCTCTACCATTCCAAGAGATAAGTATGCTGATTTATTAGAGATGTTAGAGGACATATGCTTCATATCTAATACTACTACTAATAATAATAATTAATAATTATATTATTATCATTATTGTTATTATTTTTGTTAGTAGTAGTTGTAGTAGCAGCAGCAGTAGTAGTAGTAGTAGTAGTAGTAGAAGTAGTAGTACTAGTAGAAGTAGTAGAAGTAGTGGTGGTAGTAGTAGTAGTTTAAATATCTTCTAAAAACACACCTATTTAATGTCGCTTTCACAGATAAATAGTCAGTAGTAGTAGTAGTAGCAAATTATTAGTAGCGGTAGTAGTAGTTGTAGTACTTGTGTTGTTGTTTGTGTTGTCGTGGTAGCTGTTTATGTTATTATATTTATTACTATTATTATTATTATTATTATTATTATTATTCTGGTTGATAATTTTATTATTTTAATTAGTAATAGTAGTGTTTGTGTTAGTAAAAGGATTAGTAGTACTTGTAGTAGTTGTAATTGTAGTATCAGTAGTATTTGTAGTAGCAAGTAGTATGTAGTAGTAGTAGTAGTAGTAGTAGATGTTATTATTATTATTATTATTATTATTATTTTTATTTTTATTATCATTAATAGTAGTAGTAGTAGTAATAGTAGTAGTAGTAGTAGTATAGTAGTAGTTGTGATAATAATAATAATGATGATAATAATGATAATAATTATAATAATAAGAATGATTACACTAAATGACGTTTTAGAATTTGATGTGTTTTTAAAAGTCTACTACACTCTGTCTATTAATTAGCGATTAATGAATTTAGGTATCCAGACAATTAATGAAGCCTTTAAATATCACCAGATATATAAATTCTCTAGTATGAGATTTGCGCTGCTCATCGATTATTCCATAAATCTTCACTGCGTAGAACAGCGCCTTTAAATATCACCAGATAAATAAATTCTCTAGTATGAGATTTGCGCTGCTCATCGATTATTCCATAAATCTTCCTTGGATCCTAGACTTCTGTCACACCAAATAGATCCGAATTTATCAAACCTTTATTTACTATGAATATGATATTATGTTCAATTCACACAAAAATACTGATACTTTATAACTCCAATTATTAATATATTGAAATGCCACAATTACATCTAAATGGAGAAACACTACAGGTTCAGAAATACGCTTGTCACCTTGGTCATCCTATTGGCAATGAAAATGTAAACAAAATCGCTTGTAATAATGCTTTACGTGATATTGTGTGGATAACTAATTATGTTATGACTAAATGTGGGTCTTATACAGCTGATATTCGTTCATTTATGTTCCGCACATATTAAATTATGGCGTTTGAGTTCAGTTGATATAAATGGACTATATGCTACTTGGAAAAAATGTTTTAGAAAAATATGGAATGCGTCACCTAGAACACATTGCAGACCTTTGAGACATCTTGTCGAAAGCAATGGTGTCCAATATGATCTGAGGTCTAGAACCGTATCTTTTATGATTCCATCAGTAAAAGGAATAATGAGTGTACTCGTTTTTGTTCATTATTATGTAAATGATCAAGGTCTGCAGTTGCAGAAAATATAAGGATGTTATTGTCAAACTTTTTGTGAAATTGAAACTCCAATGTTGCAAAAATATTTTCATTGTAGTAAAATGTGTAAAAACAAAGGTGATATATTAAAAGAATTATGTCTCATCAGGGATAAATGGCTTTTTATTGATTTCGATGTTAGATAAATCCAGTTATTGATTGACTTGATCTCTACTGCCTAAACCATGTCTAGATCGATGAATGATTATTCTGTTCTGTTTCTCTCTTTTTCTGTATTTCTACTTAACTATTACTACAGAAAATAATTGTACAACATTGTATATACTATGTTGTTACGAAATAAATTATATATATAATATTAATACTAGCAGTATTTGTTGTTGTTCGTATTGTTGTTGGTGGTAGTTTATTATTGGTGTTGTTATTGGTTTTATTGTTGTTGTTCCGGGAAGTGACATAGCGTGAGTTGTCTTTTAACAGGCGCTCGAATAAGAGGAAATTGAAGAGGATTTTTAACTCATTGAAAAAGCTGCTATTAGAAACAAACTTTAAATGTCAGAAATACAACTTAATGGTTAGAGTGACATGTTGTCAATAAAATGGAAAAAAACAGATTACAGTATTAGCATTATATGGGGATTACGGTAATAACATAATCTCCAGATTATGGTATTAGCAGTACAAACTTTTCTCATCTCTATAGACCTTTGGCTGCAAGAATGTACAAACTTCTATGATCCAGAATAGGACGAAGCTTATCAAAGTGTGTTTTTTAGATCGAATAAACCAGGTTAAGTGGAGTTTTTAATATAACTGTTAGACTAATATAAATCCCATGTGCTACATCAGATCTAATGGATTGGAAAGAAGACTATCCGTCATTAATTTAGACATATTGAGTTATATTTCTGAAATACTAAAACTGATCCCATACACGAATATAGTTGATAACAGCTGCAAAATACAGGTTAACATTAAATAGGATGTTTGTAGTTATATGGTTGATTGCTAAAAGTATTTTTACCTTTTACATTTCTGTCTATTCGTGGAGATATCGTCTTGCATCATACCTGAATTATCAATGCTAAAAGGTAGATATTAGCAACATATATACGCTCTCATTTTCTAGATCAAAGATGTATAAATTAACTTTAATCGTTATTCATTTAGTATAATTAGAATATGCAATCTGTTGATATATAAAATTAGCCACTCAAGATAAATTTGTCAATGCAGACAATCTTAAATGCAAATTGATAACACATTTCAAACAACGGTCAGATTATTTCATCAAGTATAAATCACCGAAATTAAGTCATTATTAAAAACTGCTTATCGATACTTCCTTATATCTAAATATCATAATTAGCATATTTAATAAATACACTGAATATAAACCATAATAAGTTTTACCGTTCTTTTTAAGTACGTAGAGAGTTAATATTTCGATAGTCGTTGTTTAAACCAGTTCATAATTACACACATCAGGATTTAAGTAAATTATACAAATGGTAAACAGCCTTTTCTTAAAATATATTTTATATTAATATTCAAATCGACGACCGTCTTTGCATTTTATTATTATTATTAATGGTAATGCATTTTTATATGATCATCAGATCCCAATCAGCTACCAAATCACATTAAACTTTTATTAATTAAAGAAATATTTGTGATGTTCTTTATTTTTAAATAGACTTTATATAATATATTAACCTGCGCATTAGTGTATAAAAAGTGTTTGTGCAATATGAATTCAGACAATTTTTAATATATTTTAAATGCAAAATGCCTTAGAGGAATTATATATGAATAGGACGCAATTCATAACAGTATTATTATTAGTAGTATTAGTACTAGTAGTAATCGTAGTAGTAATTGTTTTTAAATAATTTTATTATTAATCATACATATATAGTTATTGACGTTTGCATCTCGGTTAGAAATAAGGACATTATTCTTTTGAATTTGCCACTTCGCTGGTTTAGACTCGTACAAACTCATTTGTTTGAGGTAAGCTCTTTTTAAATTATGATAACAAGAAGTTATTGTTGATATATTTGTGGAATAAAAATATATTTATATAAAATAATTTAGTATATCCCTCACCTTATTATCTTATGTGATAATAAGGTGTAAAAAGGTTATATTAAGTGTATTACCATACAGTCATATATAATTAGTTATACAGTGTGATTATGGGTATAATAATGACGTCTCTTTAACCAATTTAGGGAGTGGTATTAGAATAAATTACCTTACCTTTCAATTCATAATAAATAGCTGTCAAGTTGTTAATGCTTTACTTTATATTTCCAATGTAAATTGTTGACGAAATATCCTCCATTTCCTCTGTCTTACATTGAAATATCACATTTATATTGTTATTAATAAATGCCAAACAGTGATTAGCCTACCAAGTGTCTAATATTGGATGGTCATAACAATAAGGTTGGATATATAATAATTAGTATTACGTGATTTATAATGTGAAATACCAACTGCTGTTAAAGTCTAGAATGTATGCTTAATAGCTGAAAAATGTTTAAATCACCAGCTCTATACATCGACGAATCTTTCAATACTCATAATGGGTTAGTTTAAAATATACGGTTATTCATCACAAATAAATTAATATGAATGGACATATCACATCATAATGCTTACCGGGCTACTAGCATCTTAGGAATATATATGTCCGTAATGAAACACAATAAACAATTATTTCAATGCTCAGTGTCATTAATTTACCTCATTTGGACTGCTATATCTCCATATCATCTTCCACCACACCATTCAACGATGGTTTTCAATGATACCCCACAATGATACATCTAATGCCAATGAACATTTATCTTTCTTTGAACAGATTTAATATTTATTTTCAATAATATATTTTAAGTCATTAGAGTGATATGCCATTGATTTGTATATAATACGTAAGTAAAATCTTACATGCGCTGTCTAAGTTAACATTATCAGGCATGTTATGATTATGTTTTAAAGATATTACATAATTTGGTGAAATGAAGAGATTACATTTTATTTATTATCAAACAATTTTAGATCTTTTTCCATCCTTAACCGAAAATCAGTAATGTAATATTCCAGATCCTCTAACGCAAAGTCGAAATCTTATTATGTGTCATGATTCAGTGGTATTTACATATGTGATATTTAACGGAATCATTATTTTCAATGATCCGCAGAGAATGTGTATACATTGTTAAAACGAAAGTACCAAAAATATTAACCTGTTATTCATCGTATAGTAATATTAATAAACACGTTTTGTGGGTAATCTTCAAAATTTACTTGAAACTACTATTCAGTAGCTAATCAACCAAACATATCTTGATCAAAATTGAATATATTCAAATGCAATAGACAGATCCAGAAGAACGAGTACTACTATCTAACCTTGATGAATTGACATACAAATATTTTGTTGTACCCGAACTAATCCATGTTAGTTGTTGTAACAGTTTTTATATCCAGGCTGTTATGTATCATTAAGATTTATTAGTAGTTTTGAAAACTAATGTTTACTGAATTGTAGGAAAAGAATCATTAGCAATTACTTATTAACCTTTTTTACAATTAGCCTTACCAAAACATGTTGATAATTTTTCACAAGTTAAGTAGACATACAGTTAGCTAGATGGAAAGTATTGGAGAACTTCTTCAGTAACTGTCTTATATCAATCTCTGTATGTAGGGCAGATTTAGTCATTATAGTTATTTAAAACTCTTTTACAACAAAGAAGCTCTCTAATAGGATGCTGGAGGGGAAGCCCATATGTATATATAATATACGTTTACAAATTTATTAAAACAACGAGCCTTGTCATTATCTGCGTTTACTAATGTTTGAAAAGAAATAGGTTATTTAGTAATGAAAATTCCTACCCACAACCTTGAGGAAATTTGCAGCAGCCATCGAAACGCCCATTTGGATATAATAATTAGGAAATATTTCCTTCCTAGAAAAATTCCTTTGATTTTCCTTGCATGTTTTGTTTTTCTTCTAATTTCTGTAATAATCTTATTTTCAGTCAAGATTATTTCTAAGTTGACTTTTACTAACCTAAAAAAGTTAACATAATGAAAATACAGACGAATTCTCTCTACATATAAATCGACAAATCAGACAATGCTAGCTGGAAAAACATTTTCTTGTTCAAAATTGATTGTGAATATCATTAACTTTATCAAAAATAAAACAGGTTCCTCTCATTATATTAGAATGCCTTTCAGGGACCAAATGTAATAAAGAAACTTTAATCTATAATTGTGTTATATGCGTTCCCCTCCCCTCTCCCTCGTTCTCACTCTCACTCACTCTCCCCCTCTCTCTCTCCCTCCCTCTCCCTCTTTCTCTCTCTCTCCCTCCTCTCTCCATCCCTCTCTCTCTCTCTCTCTCTCTATATATATATATATATATATATATATATATATTGCCTTATTCTATTACCAGGTGCTGTCTCATCCAACCAATATTTAAAGCTGACCGATAACATTTTATTCATATTACTGGTACTTATATATTAACTCTTACAAACATAATCTTTTTTTAGAAAATATCGTATAAGTATTGCTTTATTTATATTTTCTCCACTTTTATCTACAGAAATGTATTTGTTTAGTATTTATTACTGTACCACTACTTTATTAATTGCAGTATAATAATATTTTCAATAAAATTATTTTGTTCTGGTTAATTTCAGCAATTATTGCAGTATATTTTCGAAATGTCAGAAGCAGAATGGATATAAGAAGATGATCGTCGGATGAATATTAAATACATAACTAAATAATGTGTGTGTGTTTGTGTGTGTGTTTTTGTGTGGGTGTGTGTGTATATATGTGTGTTTTCGTGTATTCAGAGATATGGAGAATAATTCCCAGATTACATTTCATCAAAGGTTTCAAAAAAGAGCAGAAATTGTTGTGTTTATCGATTAATACTAAAAGCTTTGATTGATAAATACCTAATAGAAGAGACATCGACAACACATCAAGAAATATCTATTATTTTCACAAAGTCTAGAACTATTACTACCATCCTCAGCTTCCCAAAGGTTTTAATTTTGTTTTATTTTATCTTTCTACATATAGCAGAACGTGTTATTGAAGTACTCATGTTGTATACCAGCAAGGGAAAATCCATTGTTTAACAAATGTGACTAAGTCTATGTTTATCGATCCTTCACATGCCGCAAAAAATTGGTCAATTCTAGAATGAAGTTCAGTTACTTGTTATACTTAGCCCTGTGAAACTCAAACAAGATCACTGTTAGTAGCAAAAACAACAACAACAACTCTCAATGTTCTCGGGATCTTTAACAAATACTTGACCTTAATCCGCAAATGTATTTCACTTTCGGAGAATTGCGAAATAATAAGCCGACTTTGGCACTTTTATGTGAGTCCGAGCTACAGTATAAAAAACAGAGCCATCTCACTTCACCAACAATTATCTTGTCTTAAACGTTACCAATTATCTACGTTTCTGTTACAACAAAAGTCTACCTCTTTACGTATTTCTTACAAATCGACTGACAATTAACAAAACCAGTACTTACGCCATCTACCTGTAAACCTTTGCCATTAAAGCCACATTCTTTATCTACTTTTAACTGTCTGGATCCATCGATATACACATAATAGCTGGCAGCGCTTGTGAGAGATATTTTTTTATTAAAGTAGTTTTTGTGTTAAATGTGTTTTGTCTTTTTTATTAGATGAATGACGAAAGCGGCAGTTCAGACTTTAAATATGTCTCGTTCGATATGAATATTAAAAATTTTCCTTGAAATTCTAATGACGATAGACATTAATCAAACATAGAAAATAACGAACTACAAACATAAATAAATACTATTTTGAAAACTAATTAATATACGCCTTGTTCTTTGGTATAACAGTTGACGAATTGCCCCAAATAAATTTGCTTGGGTCTTACTATCAATACATGTGGCTATTTATCTCTGCTCTATTTGATATATTCTATCATCTAGATGTAATACCCACTCTTAATGGATATATTAAAACAAAAGTGATAAATGTTGTATTAGTATAATTAACATCAATTTTGAAAAGAGAAAACTTCATTGGAATATTATAAAAAATCAATATAGAACTTTTAAATTCAATAGCTGGAAAAACAAAAAATTGAAAATAATAAACAATCTATTGTATATTCCTTCTGTTGGCATTTTATTAATAACAGACTTGAAAGCCGAGTTCCTCCTGATGAGTGCTACTTAGACCTTCGGGTTTAGAATAATAAAACAAGATTTTTAATAAATAACCATCATATTTATATATATATAATCTAATACCATAACACTACAGCAACACACGGATGTATAATGTTTTAAATTATAATGCATTTTACATTCTCTATTTACGAAACATAAATTGTAATATTTGATTAATTTATTTGGCATTTTCTCATCCTAAAATATAGTGTATGCAAGGTATATAGACTCAGATATAATAAATTGACTTTAAGCTTTCTTCGCATATATTTGCTTTATTCAGTTTAAAATGATAAGAAGATTATTGAACTTTGATTTTAATTAAATTTTTAGTTGTTCAGTTAAATTCTTCAACTTCTTTAAAGTTGTAAAAATTAATTTCTGAAATAATTACTTAATTTTATTTCCTTTTGACGTTATTTATGTTGAAATTGATTAAAATAAACCAGGGTTATAGCAAAGATAATAAACGTAGAAATAATAAATAAAATAGAACCCTGAAGTTAACCCTTAAAATATTTAAGATGATATTTTTAAATACTTTTATTCAGCAAAATATCTTAATGAAAAAAAAATTCTCAGTATGACTGGAACCAAATATAAAATAAGTTGATTGTGCTCTGTCAAACGAAATAAGCCTTCCTTGTAAACAGAAACCTTGTTACCTTATGGATGTCTCAGGTATTTTGCTTTGATTTGTGAAACAATTAATCTCAGATAAACCCATAAAAATTGATGACATTAAAATAAGACATTGCCGTAAAGCAAATAATAATATGTGGGTAAAATTAATGATACCATAATATAAAATTAAGTTGATATTTTCTCCATATTAACATGATTGTGTTGAGTACCATCACTTAATAATATAAACAAAATTCAGTTGGTTCAGTTTTCATATGATTACACTTCTATTCATCATGTAACTTGATTGTCTTATCATAGGTCTAATATTTAAGGTAAGAAAATGGAATTATAAATATTTACAATTGATAACAGATTAAGTTAAGTTATATACTGATAAGTCCTTCTTAATCTAGGACCACATAATGCTGCCTTGTCGACAGTGCTTGGCATGGATAATATCTAAATCTCACGATGATTCCTTGTTAAATCTACCAAGAAACCACTTCTATCCCATGGGAATTATTGACTAAATTCTGCTTCAGAAAAAGATAGGAAGAAATAGAGAATTCCAGATAATTATAATTGAATATGTGGATTATAAGTGATGTATTGGAGCATAGTTCATACTGAGTAAGGCATAGGCAAAAATCTACAATATAGTATGCTATTTACATATATCACTGAAATTAACTTTACCGTATTACCATTGCTAAACCCATATGTTAGCAATGTTTGAACTTATATTACAGCAAATAATATATATATATATATATATATATATATATATATAT
>JAODUP010001343.1:0-22500 GCA_025642065.1 Paralvinella palmiformis
TTTTGCTACCATTGAGTTCCTTTCGTTACCTGTTCTGTTCTTTTTACTACCAATGCTGGTCTTTTTGTTACATTTTTGGTCTTATTATTATCACTGGTCCTAAGGCTACTTTTATGTTAATTATTTTTACATGATTTGACTGTTGTAGTCCAGATTAATATATGCATTTGAATATAACTGTTTCTACAAAATAAGTGCGTACAGTCGATGAAAATAATATAGTTCGTCTTAAAATTGCATAATTACTCTGTGGTAGTATTAGGACACGGAAAATAATGTATTAAATAGATAGATAGATAGATAGATAGATAGATAGATAGATAGATAGATAAACATAATGATCAGACATGATGATAAATATATAGTATAACGATCTAGAATATGATAGATGATAATAAAAGATAGTATAGATAGGATAGTAGATAATATATAAATAGGATAGATAGATAGATAGATAGATAGATAGATAGATAGATAGAAATGACAGACTAGAATATCCTAGAATATGATAGATAATAAAATAGATAGATAGATAGATAGATAGAAATAGATCGATAGATAGATAGATAGATAGATAGATAGATAGATAGATAGATAGATAGATAGATAAATATAGATAGATAGATAGATAAATATATATAGATAGATAGATAGATAGATAGATAGATAGATAGATAGATAGATAGATAGATAGATAATAGCTAAACCGACTTTTAGATCAACTATGAGGTAACAAACTGATAAATCAAGGATGATCAAGCTTCGAAAACATCTCAAAGATACTACTAAGTCATCTCTTTATGAATTGAACCTAATACAATATTGAATAAAGCAATATTTTACTACTACTTCTTCGGATCTTAAAATATAGCCATAATAATTCAGAGAAAACCTTTTACTTAAAGTACGTTAAACATCGATAATGTGTCTTTTCTTCTAGTTTTTGTTTCAGGGTGGAGTTTCATAAACACTAAATGTTTCCAAACTAATCAACTAAAATATTGATAGAATAAATATCTAAAGACCATGAATAAGCCTTCTTAGTCTATATATAAGCTTATGTAATATTTTCCAAATTTGCCATTTTTGGGGCAGATTCTTGACACTCATATCTAACCACACTTAGAAACTTCACTGATTTAGAAACAAACGCGTGCCAGTTTTTCTACTAACATTTTGGGCCTCCATTTTGAATTTAAAAATGGCCATCACCGAAAATCTTTTTTTTAAATAATTGCCAATTAATCATACATTTATTTAAACTTTTAAAAAGATGGAATGTAATTTTATTGTTTGTTATTTCTTGCTTAGAATTATGTTTTTCCAGCCAAAGTATCAGGAAATGTGAATGTTATGTATTTATCGATATTATTACCATTTGAGGAATCTATTGATGCATTTGAAAGACTATGGGTATTCCCGATCATGGTGAGTATAATGAAATATGATTATTATTGCCAAAATGCTAAATAAACGACATTTGGGGGCGTTAAGCAATGCATTAAATAAAGCAGGAATTTGTCAGGGAATCGACTTCAAACGTTCTGAGTATTTAGATTGGTCAATGAGGCACACGAATCACAGTTCAATATTTGGTATGACCACCATGTGCATCGTACAGAGCTTGTACTCATCGAGGCATGCTGTCAATCAGGATGGCCAGGGTTTGAAGGGGCAGAGCTTGCCATGCATCAATGAGTGCCTGTCGCAATTCCGCCATATTAGTAGGCTAGTTGGCATTTGCAGACAGCAACATGAGGCCTATAATGAAGATAGAGTCCAAGCAGTGGGCGATGGAGTTACCATATGGGGTGTTTTCCAAAATGGTGGAAAATCTGGAGCTTTAGAGTCAATGCCAGGCAAGTTGATGTTCATATGTCACGGTAAGGAGCAGTCATCCAAGCGATGTCATTGACTTGTGAAGCATCGTACAGCTTATCATATACGCCCATCTTGTAGCTGGCATACTGTGGATTTGTCTGTGGTTTCGGACTGCCTTCGATGGCGCAAAGCAGTAACTGGATAACTGTTTGTGGGACATTGCTTAGAGTTTCTGATACAGGCTGTTGACTACTGAGCTGAATTGGTTAACTATCTTGTCACCATCGCCTGATGACTGATACACTCCAATGGCCATGCCATGGAAATTGCTTCCCATCTGGAGTGTCAACTTTCTTGTCAATGTTATCCATTGATGCTTGTATGGTCTTGTTTTTCAGAAGACCTGGTGGAACATAGACACCATACTCTCTCATGTTTCGCATACGGAATTGGCAATGCTGTTACATATCTTGTGTACTCTGTCATATGTAACTCCTACGTCTGCTTTGTTCAACAGCGTTATTGTCTTTTGACTTCCAAAACTGTGATACACGTACAATGAGAGTTTCATATGCATCATTACATACTATACTGTGAGAAGAAAATATTTGTCATATACCAGTAATAAGTGTCACATTCATACCACTATTTCTTGATAATAACGCCGAAAACCTCTTGCTATTCATCTTAACAGAGTTCAGATGAACTGTTTTCTCAGCTATATACATTTGGTACCCAAACTCTGCGCACATTTCAATTATGTGTTTAAAATAATTTTGAATACCAAACAATCTTCCATTTTGAAATTCAAAATGGATGCCCTAAATGTTAATGGAAAACTGGCACTCATTTGTTCCTTAATCAGTGATGTTTCTAGGTATGTTTAAACATAGCTTCCAAGAATCTACCGAAACAATGTGTGTTTTTTACATTAGCCAACAGACTATCTGGTCCGGCATTGTATGTGGTATTAATTCGCATATATGGATAATACAGCCAAACGTTTTCTGTGTCTACGTCAAAATCAGATTTGGCTCTTCTCAAGAAGAGGGAAAAGTGTTTTGTCTATTTGTTTGTCCATAGTCATACATATTTCTTAGTTTGCATTCTTTTTTCACATCGCTTTATTCATGCACGTTTCTACTTGAGTGAATAATAATGAGAACTAAGGCTTTAATAGAAAACACGCCAAACCTAGCGAGTTCAACCTAAATGCCACTGTTCTAGATGTTAACAAGTCTTTCTATTCCCGACCCTGATCGTAGGTGAAGGTATTCCAGATTATTTCCACGGACACATATAAGTGACAACATTAATGTATTATAGACGTCGTATTATTACTCTTATAATATAATCACATACACTCTGCTAGTATCTATCAACAAAAATAGTTATCATTATCTATCATAGAAATAGCTAAATCATCAGGTCGAAAATATGACTTCCACAAATCAATAAATCGTGACTTGATTGCAAAATGGCATTTTTCTTATTGACTCTTGATAACCTTATGGATACAGGAATGTAAATACAACATGAAAGTTATTTCTCTCTCTCTCTCTCTCTCTCTCTCTCTCTCTTTTATTTATATATATATATATATATATATATATATATATATATATATATATTGTATCTTAATTCTTCACTATTATCGAGTGCACAATACCATCGTTGAATTTCAACTGTTCTACTTCCTTAGTTCTATTTACCATTCTCCTTTCTACGAAAGGATAGAACTGCCTTAGAGTATCACATGGCACACTGAATGATCGCTCTAGGTACCTCTCCTGTGCATGTGAATATGATAAAGAGATACAAATATTTATGTCATAAGAAGCCTTAAGAACAACATCCGTCTTTCTCGGAACAGGAAGCCACATGTCCCAAAATGATCGCTCAACCAGAGGGAATACGTCACAGATTTTATAGCTAAAGCCACGAGCAGCCCATGGTATATCAGCATCGTAAACATTGCCAAATGATAAACGGAAAAACGATATATCAATAAATGGATACGACCAAGAAATGCCTTTACGTATGAGAGGCAGATGTCGGTAAGTCAACTTCCACCTACAATTTGTGACAATACCTTTAAAAGAGTTTGGTAGACTTGTTAAGGCCACCTTAAGATTAGACTTGTGCTTCTCATAGACAACTACATCTACATCATCATCCCATGGTATCATACCGTGATGACGATAAGAACCAATCAGCGAGCCGTTATACAGGAAATAAGTAATGTTTTGTTGTTTAGCGAAGTCATTAAAAACGACAATCAGATCCTTCATCAATCGACGATAAGTGGCGTTAATAGATGGAAGATACGCCGTTCCCACTTTGTTCTTAACATTTCTACTTTTTGTACTCCCTCCTGTTACATGACCTGTAGAGATTTCAGTCGATCAGTGTGAAGCCCTTTCCATAATGGAGAGGAAGGGGCGGTCTTTAAATCTATCTGTAACAAGTCTTGATATTCGGGTGATGAACACCTACAGGACTTAATCATTTGTTCAAGGTTTACTGGGAAGTACATTTCTGGAAGGTATAGCAAGTGATACATAATGATTCGCAATATAATGGATCCTTTATGATCTAAGATCATGATGACGACTACAAAAAGAAAGAAGAGGATTTTATAAAACCGGGATTTCCTACACTTGATGAAGGTGATATCTGGACATAATGCCATCTTGGCTATCACACTAATTTAACCACCAATAGTTTCCCAAAATCGATAATTAATTTCAAATTTGTGCTGTATGCTGCATCACATTCTTTGGGCCATCTGAAAATAGAAACATCGCAGAAGTGTATTCGTCTCTTGGTTGTCGACATAGCAACGTGATCATTTAGTATTTGTATCGTTCCCGTTTTCATCATATACTACATGCCTGTATACACAACCATAATACTGGCTATTAGTAACATATGTCAAGTTTTGAAAGAAGTTATCTTATAGTAGATAATCAAGATAGATGAAGTCCTGGGAAAGCGTTCATATGAAGACTATTTCTTATTAATCGCTAATGATAAAACAGTCTCATTACTACATGGATAGGCTGTTAACGGATCAAATAAATGGGACAAGCATCCATCCACGATGTTTGAATCGTTCGTGTTTTATCACATGCGGCATGCATACATTCACAACTGCACTAGCTATAAGTAAACTACGTCGTGAAAGAAGTAGTTAAAGAAAATGTTCACGAAGGATTAAGTGCTGAGAAAATGTTCATGTGAGAATTATTGCTTATACAAGGAGAGAGTGTCAACGGATCAAATCAACTTGAAATAGCACCCAGCGTGATTGTCTGTCTACATAATTCATTCCTATTAAGGCCTCATAATAAAATGTAATAATTCTTTTAAAACAACTTTCTAATACAGTGTCAGAGGAATCCGCTCGTTTGATATATAAGTTTATTTATGAAGAACATTTTGAGGTAATTATGTTTTCGTCTCTAGGGACAATTTATAGAGAAATTAGACACGATGGTTATGGAATTGATATCATAATAGTACACATAGAGACTATTTATGATAATGATGAGGTTGGAAATAGTATTACTGTGAAGTGAAATGCAACAAAACCATGAAATTAACTAACGGATGCCGATCTTGAACATTAATAAAAAATAACTAACATAACAGCACAGCATTACAATACGTACGGCCAGAACATTCAAGCAGAAGATACAGTTACCTGGTAACGATATAGAGATCATATTATCAACATACATATACTAAGTATCTTAAATATGATGATTGCTGTAAATAACAACTATTTATGGAAACACAATGTCTTTATATAATTGTACCACGCACGCTGTTTTTATGAAGTTATGAATTACGACAGATAGTCAGCTTTATAAAATCAACACTTACATCTGTCGATTGTGTATCTATGTCTAGTCGTGGAATGTTAATAAAGCCAGCCCAGTGAATACACAATTGTCAGTACACAGCCTACGCCAGTACCAGATCATACCCGTAGCCTTCTAGTATTTCGTACAATTAGGTGACGTTAGATTCTAGTCCCATTAGTACCCCTACCTAATAGTCAGTGTGCATACTGAGATCAGCACATATTTTGTACTCTCGTGGTTCTTGCTGCAGTGAAAACAGCCGAAGCCTTTTCTGTTATCTAAATGGAGTTTTGTCATCATAACGCAGTCACTGTAAAACAATCGAACGATTTTTTCTCAAAACGCACGTTGAAAAACTTAATGTCGATCGGCCAAACAAACAAATCTTCTGGTTATTGTCATAGAAATAGTATTATTTATATCTATGAATCGTTGGATTACTTGAATTGCTGTAGTACATTTGTTTTCTATAGAAGATATTATTATTATCCTAACTATAAAGTCCCACCAAATAAAGCTAGACCAATTTGTATTTAATTAGTACCCAAAAATAACAACTGAACGTTTAGCCAAACTCATTCCTGAAATGTACGTTATTATCATATATATATATATATATATATATATATATATATATATATATATATATATATATATATATATATATATATAATATAGTTACCAAAATTAATAAGTGTCAAAAATGTTCATACATAATAAAAAAGGTTATTATAATTACCAAAAATTAGTAAGTGTCAAAAAGTGCCAAAAAGAAATATAAAAGAAATCTAATAATACTTATTACTACTATTGGCAAGAGTGATTTCGCTTATACTGCTCGTACCACTGCCCACCTCTTGCGAATATGGATTTCAACTCAATCTGTGCTTTGTTCAGATGAGCGCTTTAATATTATGCTCCAATTTCCAATATTGTATTCCATTTCTTGTGTAAATTAGCTAGATGGTCATTCTAGAAATAAGTTGATAATGTAGTCACTCAACATGCCAAAGTACCTATCACCATTCCGGTTCTTGTATTACTGTGAGAACTGCGTGCTCTCAGACTGAGCTCGCTATTGACATTATCTGGACACCATCTCCACACTAAGCTTTGTAAATCGCCTGAGCAGCAATATCCATTCCATCAGTCTGGATAATCCTAAGTCTCTATTTGGCGGACCTATTCCTACTTTAACCGCCACTGTTTATTAAAGCCCTTAGCTTGGAGTTTCATCCAAACTTTAGTTGAGTGTTGTAAATCTAACAGCTTCCCGTGCAGTTAGTCAGGATTTGGTTGTCCTTGAAATTGCTGATTCCTTGATGTGTCAGATCTTGTTGAGTGACTTCAGGTAAATTGGTTACTCCGTGTGGTCTTACAAACATGCCTGTACAAGGCTACCTGCAACCTGCTGCTGTGTAACATTTCGCCGGAGAAGATCAACGCACGTATTGCGCTCTATTTAGGTCAAACCGTCTATCGGGGAGAACATATTTCCAATATATAATGTATGCGAATAATGCGCCATCTGCTGCGCCTTTTGCAACTTCGGCGATTTAGTCTGTACGTTCATACACTCTGTCAGTAAATACAGATCTGTTTACAATTGATTATGTTTTCTACTGCCATGGGTTGCAACGTGGCGCAATTGTCCTTCCCATATTTTATGCTAGACCTCTTTTTAACGATACTTCTAGAAACTTTTTCGACCAAACATTTATCAATGAATATATTGATTTCCCTGGTTTCAAAATATATAATCTTCTAATTTTACCATGTGAAACTTATCACTGAATGACAGTTACAAATGTGTTACTCAGACAAGAGTTGTGCAATTAAATATACATTCACCATGTCTCAATAGAAATGTAATAGTATAATGCCGTAGGGTGTCAGATTGTACACTTAATGATCGTTCCAAGTCCTTCTTCTGTGGGTGTGAATATTATAATGAGACCCACATGTTAGTGTCAAACGTATATTTCTAAACAACATCCCCCTTTCTCGGAAGAGTAAACCACATATCACAAAATGGTCGCTCAACCAGAGTGAATGCATCACACATTTTGTAACTAAAGCCACGAGCAGCCCGGAGTATGTCAGCATCGTAATCATTGCCAGATAATAGGCGACTGAATGATATATCAAGGAATGGATATGAATAACAAATACCTTAACGTAACATTTGGCAACAATACATTTGAAAGATTTTGATGAACTTCAGAAGGAAGGCCGCCTTAGGGTTCGACTTGTGCTTCTCACAGATAGTTATAAATACGTCATTATACCTTGGTATCATGGCATAATGACGATAATAATCAATGAGCGAGGCGACATACAGGGAATAGGTCACTTTCTGTTGTTTAGTGATGTCATTAAAACGACGATTAGGTCCTTCATCAATTGACGTTAGGTGGCGTTCATAGGTGGAAGATATGCCGTTCCTACTTTGGTCATAGCGTTTCTATGTTAAATGAACTTGTAGAGACTTCAATTGATCAATATGAAGCCCTTCCCACAATCGAAGGGAAGCGCGGATGTTTAACCATATAATTAACAAGTCTCTATATTTCAATGATAGATACCTAAGCGAGTTTATTATTTGTTCACTGTTTACTGAAGAGTATGTTAAACCATATATAATGATTTGGAGTGATATGGATATGTGAGCGAAGATCGTGATAACGACCGTGATATAACGATGAGGGTCGTGAATAACAACGATTTCCTCTACTTGGTGAAGATGATATGTCGACATAATGCTATCATGGCTAGCCCCATAGTTTTCACGGAATTGCGTGATTTCTTCTTTAATACGTAGTTACCAATACTTTACCAAAGCCGAAAACTAATTTCAAGCTACGCTATATGGTACATATTCTGGTGGCTATCAACATGGCAGATTCTTCATTTTGTATTTTTATTATTCGTGTTTTCATCAAAAGAGGCATGCATGTATACAAAATTACACTAGTTATAAGTAAGTTATGTCAAGTCTTGAATGAAGTTATGTTATAGCAGATTCTGAAGATGGAATAAGCCATGAGAAAATGTTCATATGAGGACTGTTGCTTATTAATCACTAATGACAAATGACACATCAGTGTTGCTGCCTGTAATATTCCATCTGTTGTCATTAAGAATATTTCCTATTAAAGTTTCATAATGACTTGAAATAATTCTTTTTTAAAGACATTAGGTAGAACAACTTTGTAATTCCGTTTTAAAAGAAGAAAAATTAAATCCGCCATTTAGGTCTTTGAACTATGTTTATGAAAATCATTTTGGGCACATTGCGTAATTGTTTTTCCTGACTAAGCAAAATCAGTGGTGGATCTGCTATGAAACTTACAAAGTTTAACCTTAAGGACTTCTGATTCCGGCGGGCCCTGAAGCAACTTTTTATTGAAAGATTTTTTTCAACAACATCGATTATGTTTTTTATGTGTACGTTTTAAACATAAGGTTATTGTATTGATAGAATCATAAACCAAGTACTTAATTTTTACTTTAGAATCTACAGGTCACCGTGTGGTTATAAGCTTGATGCATAGTTAGCATTGGTGATATTTTATGTGTACATTTCTGCTGTTTCGTTAGCCAACAACTACTCCTCTAGTTTCCTATTTAACTAACATATTCCTATTTTCTAGCATGATTGTTTTATATTATGCTTGTTCAGTTGAGTGTTGTTTGAAGTGGCAGATCTGGGCTATTTCTCATTTACTTTATTTCTCGGAGGTAGAATTATCTTTAGACAGTTCAGCACAAGTATTCACGCGGTTAAAGTCCATGGTAAACAACAGTTTACATGAGTAATGTTTCTTCGTGGCGTCTTCAGTTCTCCTCAGCGCCATCTATTGAGTTTTTAAATAACTATTGTTTCGCTTCTACAATATTTTCTTTACATTCAACATTTATTAAGCAGAATTAGATTGGTTTGGGGTATTTATGTTTGGACAGTTGTGTTTGAATAAAATAAGTATTCGAAATTGTAGTCGTTTTATGTATTAGTAAATGCTTTGACCTATTTGGTATATTTTACATTTCAATAATCAATCATTACAAAATTAATGCTCGTTAATGCTCATGAGAGAAAAATCTAAAATGTGTTTAAAATCTGCATCTTCGTGAAAATCCAGAAAAGAAAACATAAAGTTTCTATAAAATGTCAAAATAGTCAACAACTTCAGGCACAGTAGATTCAGTTAATGGGCTGTGCATGGTATTTGGTATGCATACCTGTTAATATTTTAGACAGTGCTTGCAGCCCTAATATACTAAGAAAAGACTGAATGTAAATGAGATGCAAAGAATTTGTACCACAAGTTGCAAAGATGTAACTCTCTTCTTTAAGAGGGGCATCTCCGTGGTCTGGCGGTAGCGTGTTGGACCACAGATCACTGCCACCTGTATTTGAATTTCAGCTTGGGCATATCTGAAGGTTGTTTCATCTTTGACTTCGCTTCATTACCTATATGGAGGTTGCTCGGCCCATTTAGCCTACCATGTGCACAAACGTGGCCGTAAGACATCAATCATCATCATCATCATCATCGTCGTCATCTTTAAGACATCGCATCTAAATAAACTGCAAGACTTCAATATGTTCATAACTGATTTACTAGGGATTTCACACGGTCTCCTCGGTTTTCTCATTCTGTGCCACTCCTGAAATTACTTCATTGACTCCTTGTTCAACCTTCCATTAGTTTTAAACTTTGTGTATCATTACCTATAACCTCCAAATCTATTTTCCATGCTTTATCTACTACCGAAACCCAGAGGGTTTCATTCATTTAGTTTTCACTTGCTCTCTGTATGAGATTGTCCAACCCCTGTACTAGCTGCGCCATTGGGCTCGATTCATTTCGAAGATATTGGCGCTATAGAGGTTTTTGTTACGATCACTTTCAAATACTTCAAGATCAGACGTTTGGAGATATTTGAAGGTTAACTAAGTCTATCATCCTTACTTTCGTTTGTAAGAACTCCTAGAAAATATGGCAGAGACTCTGAATCAGATGCAAAAGGTTTTTGTGAAGACATCAACCCAGATATCAATAAAAATCATTTCAGATGGAACAGTGGTCGGGCTTCTTTGAGAATAGATGACAAATGTAGGATAGAAGTTCTAAATCCATATCACAGGACTGCAGTTACACAAGAGTAGTGTCTCGTACGAGCAGATTGTGAAAAGTTCCTCTCAGAATTGATCAACAATTACTAAATTGATGAAGGGAATAGTAAGTTTATAATGTAATTACAAAGATGATATTGACCACAAATTAGACAATTAGAGTATTATCAGTTCAAAGAATATTTACACATACCATCTAAAAGGTTCTTTTGTCAAATATATTCCATGTAATATGTATTCTCATATGTGTCTAAAATAAATATTCTACTAACTGCGGTCTTTGCTATAATTTATTTCATTATTCTACGTTTTTTCTTCCAATTTTCATCTCCATGATTCAAAATGATTAATTAAAATCTCAGATAAATTCAAAAATAAATTGTGCTGATCTTCCATGCAACAAGTCCATTAAGAAATATAACAGAAAGTTCCCAAACATCGTTTCTCGTACTCGCTGTAAGGCCCATTTTCAAGGAAAATACATTAAACAGTCTCCAAATATATTTAAATTACAAAAAACATTATTTGGCAATATATTCCATATAATATATATATAATATCGCCAATATCCCCGAAAATGATAGAGCAGCTCAGTGGCGCGTCTAGTACAGGGGTTTAGCAATCTCATAGTAAACATACGACGCAAAATTCGTCAACAAATGATCGGATGCAGTGGAAATTCAGGAAACGTAGGAGGGATAAGAAAGTCAAACAAATGATTTAATGATAGTGATTGGGTTGAAAATATTAATATAAAACAATAAATACCTATAACTAGCATTACTAACACGACAAATACAATAGTGACGTTATAAAGCTTTTAGAATAGCACAGCATTAAGATACGAACCGTCAGTATATTAAAGCATAAAATATACTTTCCTGGTTATAATACAGAGATCATATTGTCAAAGACACTTATATTTAGGTTTCCTTGCATTATTAGTTTGAGAACTCCTTCTTTTCGGGATCAGATCATTATAGACATTATCAGAATATCATGAAACCTCAAAGTTGACGTCACACATTCTAGTTAATAAGCTTTCTCCTGGACATTATATCTGTCTGAAACATCGTACATTTCTATTTCGTGGACCTAGTCGTACCTTAACAGCCAGTATTTATGGTGAGAAGTGGTTCCCTTGGAGCCATACCAAAATTCAAGCCCTCAGTCTGAAGTCGTCCCCAAACTAACGAGTTGGATGCTATAAATCCAAACAGTTTCCCATACAGTTAGCTATGATTTGGCTGGCCATGAGAGTACTGATTCTTTTATGTGCTATATCTTGCTTAATTGCTCCATGTCAATTGGTGACTCCGTGTGATCTTAAAAATAACACTTTATGACCGCATAATCTGGTTCCCATATAACACAAGACCAACACAGGCAATTTGCTCTTCTTAAATCAAACCATCAATCAGGAAAAGAAATTCTGTAAGCGACAAATATGTCACGCCAACATGGAAGCGGCTACAAGCAGGATACAAAGAAAAGCGTAAAGACGTACACAACATACCACTCACCATTGAACCACAGCACGTGTTGTTTGTTAACTGCGAGCTGTAGTGTCAAGCTACTTTGACAACATAGTTTACATTCAACAGAATGTTTTTCTCGTTTAAAATAAACCTATACATAGAATCCTATCTATATCAACCTTATCGATATACAGCTAGCAAGTATAACGTGATGACACACTTGTTTACCAGATACTCATCTTGGTACAGATTGAAGATAACTATAGCATGGTTGTTGCATATTCGTAAGAGAATTGGTGGAGAAAGTGAAGTGGTTTCTGAGACAATATTTTGAAGATGACATTAACACTCTTGAGAAAGATAATAGAAGAGTTCCAGCATAACGCATTGTTAAACAATCTAGCAATGTGTATCGTCTTGATCCAATTAAGTGAATAGATGGTAGTCTGCCTGTTAGAGAATGCATTCATTCCATCTGATGCAAAACATCTGATGGTACTTCCAAAGGCTCGCCATGTAATAAATCATTATCACAATGTATCAGGACACTCCGACAAAGAACACTTGTTGGCTCATTCTGACACAGCGATTCTGGATTATCAATGGACGAGTGGCAGTGCCAAGAGTTTTAAGCAATTATGAAGCGGGGTGAAGTGGGGTGTATAGTGAAGCGGGGTGGTTATCTATTCAACTGCCTGGTGTCCAAATAAATACATATAGAAGTTGCTCATTCTCTGGATACTGATTCATTCATTGATGCTTTTCGCAGATTCATTTCTCAACGAGGCAACCCATTTAGCTGAGCTCTGATAATGGTTCAAACATTGTTAGTGCTGGTTATGAGCTTCATCAAGCAATACAGTAGTGGAATCAGAAGCAAATCGATACATTTCTAAGACAGAAGCAGATCTCCTGGTATTTCAACCCCTCTTATGAATCGCATATGGGTGATGTTTCGAAGCGGAAAATTCGAACGATACGCAAGATTATGGTTACTCTCATAAAGTAACAAATCCTAGATGATGAAGATTTGGTTATCCTAATGTGCTATGTTGAGGCCATCGTGAACAGCAGACCAACCACAACTGTTTCTAGTGATGTGAACGATCCAGAATCTCTCATACCGAATCACCTTTTGCTGCTTAATACTGGATCTACTATGCAACCAGGTATTTTTAGGGAGGAGGATTTGTACCACCAAAGGTGATAGAAACAAGTCCAAAATCTAGCTGACGTGTTGTGGCGACGTTGGACTAAGGAATAACTTCCCTCACTGCAAACAAGGTTAAAGTGGATGAAGCCAGATCGCAACTTCGGTGACGTTGTACTCTCGGTAGAGCAACATACATCAAGGAGTTTGTGGCCTTTAGAACGTGTGAGCGAGACATATCCAGGGAAAGACGGGTTGGTAAAGAAGAAGAGTTCCTGCTTTGTGCGACCTATAGACAAGATCTGCTTACTGGAAGAAGTTTAGGGATACTATAGAACATTATTTGCTTTACACATCCGATATTCACTTGAGCAATTGAATTATTTAGTGTGTTGTGTCACTATTTTCAGTTATTCTGTGGTTTCATGTAATTTGTATTAAATGACTCACAGGTTCTCTATTTAGTGGCCGATATGTTAACCATAGAACGTATTTTTGTCTCCAAAGTGGTGTGGTCGAATTATTTGAAGAAATTAATGAGCGTTTTCGAAAACGTGTCGCAGATTAAGAGACCAATCAGGACAATTGTCGCTGAGAGAAGATACGAGAAGTTGTCGTTTATGGTTGGTTCATCCGTCGAGTTAGAAGACATCAGTTTAATTGATTCACTAAACTGTTTATTTACTCGCCTAATGTTGTATGTATAATATTAATGTATCTATATTAATTAATCTCTATAACATGTGTCTATTTAATGTGCTTAAAATAATAAAACGTTCAATCGCACATGTTGTCAGTAATATCACTAATGGGTTGCTAAATGTCATTTGTCAATTTATTGGCTAATATTGATTCAATAGAGTGTGGTAGTGTCACCACTACAATTATAACAGTAGAAAAATACTATACCCAACAATACATATTCATTGATCGTCGACATCAAAAGCATTTATTATAAAGTCAGGTTCGTGTCAGCTATATCTGTATGGAAAATGACGTAAAGCTGCGACTGTATAGTGTTGTGTGTGACTGTGTGTGTACCATAGCTTTTATATTCTTTGCATAAACAGTTTCTTTATTAAATCTGTAAAGAGTATAGGTCGACATTGCAATCATGCCGTGATGACGAAAAGAACCAAGGAAATAGGTCACGTATTGCCTCTTGGCGACGTCCTTAAAGAAGACGATCAGATCCTTCATCAATGGACGATAGGTGGCGCTCATAGATGGAAGATACGCCGTTCCCATTTTGGTCATAACGTTTCTATGTTTGGTACTTCCTCTTGTTAAATGGCCATGAAGAGACTCCAGTTTATCATTTGTTTAGTTTTTGTCGGGAAGTACATTTCAAGATGATGAAGATGACCAGAAAAAGATTGGAGAGGGTCGTAAATAAGCACTATGTTCTTCACTTAGTGAAATTTATATCTCGACATAATGCCATCGTGGCTATCGCCATAGGTTTTGCTAATTTGAATGATTTAATATTTCATTCGTAGCCATTAATAGTTTATAAAAGTCGATAACTAATTGATGCTGCACGCTGTATCACATTCTTCGGAACATCATCTGAAAATAAAAACACGGCAGATGCCTAGTATTCTGTACGATGTCAACATGGCAGTGCGTTCAGTTGGTGTTTTTATCGTTCGTTTTTTCATCATGCGATGCATGCATGTCCACACTACTACAGCAGCTATAAGAAAGTCATATCAAATCTTAAAGGAAGTAGCCATAGAAGATACTCAAGATGATGATTATTAATCACTAAAAACAAATGACACGATATTCATAATAGAATGTTGACGGATCAAATAAGTGAAATAGCCTTCAGTGTGGCAGCTTGTATCAGTCCATCTCCTGTAATTATACATAGCAAGTTTCCTAATAAATCTTCTTAATAATTTGAAAGAAGTTTTGTTTTACAACTTAACCAGAACAACTTTGTAATGCTGTGTTAGAAGAAAAAAACAACTAAATTAGAATTCGCTCATTAGATCTTTGAAATTTGTTTATGAAAATATCTCGAGCACAGAGGTAATTATTGGTTTCCACACTAGACCGGATTATTAGTATAACTGGTCAGCTTTATAAGACGCAAAGGATAACGAAGTTACCCGAACTCTTCAATACATTCCCGGAAGCTGTTATGGCCAGTATAAACAAGACAGGTGGGCATCGCGCTAACAGCTTGTTAGTCAATATCGCATCCATAATTGATTTAGAAATTCGACAACAAGATTTTTTAACCTTCTACCAAGTCCCAAATTAAATGTAATTATGCCATGCTGTTGTTGTGAGCCTATCAAAAATTACAACAGACAGTCCGCTATATACATCCACATCTGCCGATTGCATACCTACATATTATTTATACCGAGCCTTTGAATGGCTCCTGCTAGTAAGGGCGCTTTATTAAATATACATTATTATTATGTATTACTATTAGCGTATCTATGTCTAGTCTGGGAGTGCTATTAGAGCAAGCAGACCGTGTACACAATTGCCTGTATACAGCCGACGCCAGAACCAGATCATAGCAGTTCTAGTTTAATATATAGCTAGGCCACGTTAGCCTCCAGTCATAACAGTACCGGCCGCCAGTAGCCAGTGTGTGTACCGAGATTCACACACCTTTAACCTTTAACTCCAAATATGTCTGAGATCCGAGATTTTCATTGATCAGCCGAGTGCCTTTACGTCATGCTGTATTTTCAAGTGTTTCATTCGATTTCCTCTGTGTCATGAAACATTTTCATCTTGGAAGTAAACTGATCATGTTGTCACTCAATATGCCAAATTCCCCTTCACCGTTTATGTTTCGTTGTAACATCTCGAGATCTTCGTGTATTCAAGCTCAGATCACGGTACATATTATCAGTATGCCATCTTCACACTTCAGTTGTTGGCATCACACAATCTGGTCACTAATCTCATCGCCAGTTACACCAATTGCTTTTGAGTGAGTTGATTGTTTGATTTGTCAGATTTTGCTTAAAGCGGAAGATCAAGTGGTGACTCCGTGTGGCCTTAACAACATATCTGTATGACCGCACAAGGCTGACTGAAACTTCCTTCTATGTAACATTTCGCCGCCGAAGACCAAACTAGGTAGTTCACTCATCTTCTGGCCAACCGTCTATCGCAGAAAACATATTTCCGTTAATGATTTTCGCGACTAATGCGCCATCTGCTACTCTCGTTACAGCTTCCAAGTTTTAATCTGTGACATGCTACACCCTACCAGTAAATACATATTTGTATACCATTGCATGTGTCCTCTAGTGCGATGGATTGCAACATGGTGCAATTATTGTTCCCCTATGTTACACTATATAATTATAGAAAGTTTTCATAAATTCGTATTTGAATATAAATGTATATACATACATAAAAAACTCTAGTTTCAAGATATATTATCTTCATTAGCAGTTGGACTATTGAATTTTCATTCACGATGTTGGCCAATCTGAAAAAAATAGATATAAACAACGGTAACTAAAATTTTGTTTGTGTAAAAGTTGAAGTACTGAATAATTTGTATTTATATTGAGGTACATTAGATAATAAAGAACAGTTCAAAATGTAGAAAGTTTGATCAAATATCTGAAGTGTGGGCGAGTGCGTGCGTGAGTGCGTGCGTGCGTGTGTGCATGTCTGCGTATGCGTGTGTGTACGTGTGTGTACGTTCGTGTGCATGTGTCTTAGGGATACATAGAGGGGGTACTGCCGCAGAACATCAACAACTCTAAACATCCTTTGATATCTCGACCTCCATAAATCTAAATTTAAATCAACTACATACATCAATCTAAATGTAAACTTTCTACACCTCCATGTATCGATACATATATACGGATACCTATACATGTGTCTTGGCAACTCATCATCAGCCTGTGGGGACCAGCTAAGTTGTGTTTCGTACGCGACAAATACGTCACAACTACTTTGACACCAAAGGTTTCAACAGTAGTTTTCTGTGGTCCCAAAAGAAGTCTATATATAAAAACATGTCGACACCTCAGATGCTGACCTCAGCTTTATTCTGGGTTCGAATAAATAGACAAATCCTATCTATATTAACCGTATCGAAAGACGTCCGGCTGGTCTGGTGTCGCGTTGTTTTCTAACCTGAGTGAAAAGTTAGGCATTTTATAGGCCGTCAGCGCGTTAACAAACGTTACAGTTTATCATCACGTGAGACAATGTACACCAACCCCATATGGAAGCAGTGAAGTGATTTAGCTCCAAAAACAAAACAAAAAGTAGCAATACTGCACAATGGGTTATTACTGGACTAGAACGAAATAACGTCTCAAACCTGAGTAAATACTATGATTTACTCGAATCTAACAGCTAACCCTCATACGTTTCCGTTCGTAACTAAGTGAACGTTCATTCAGGCATAATTTAGCATCCCTAGGTATGTGCAGTTAAAGGGATGTTCCAACTTCATTTCAAATGTTAAGGACTAATACAGCTATACTCACAAATATCATAAATAATGTCAAAGTATGTTAACGATCACCCACATATTAAATAATTCAGTTCAAAGTGCTGATTACTTGACTTTTAATGACCTGTGGGCGCCGCCATTTTGAAGCTAGACAGTGAACGGGAGCTCCTGAATGATGACGTCAGTTCAGTGTATCCGGTTGACCTGAAGTCTGTAGAGCCCGTACAATAGCATGTAAAAAAAGTGTGAGCAAATTACGTCAAGAATGATATACAACCATTTCGATTTGAACCAGAAGGAACCTTACAATAGGAAGATGATACAAAATGGCTCAGATATTAACGCTCAAGAGAAACTATAATCCGTCTCAGTCTAAAGAGCGCCAGTTTGACGTTAGAGCATTTCAGTTTTCTCCTTCCCGCCTTCGAATCAGGCTTCCGGTGGAAGCGTAATGGTGGCCCTCCAGTAATTTGAATTATTTCCATATATATATATATATATATATATATATATATATATATATATATATATGATATCAGGTACATTTCGTGATTATTATTGTGGAATTATTGGTTACTGAGGGTTACTGAGGGTGGACTGTCCCATTAAGTATGGTGGGATCTAAATTAAAGCGCCAATTCCCTTGATCTATTTGACCCATTGTTGAGAACAGCGAATTTCATGAAGATCTCCCATACTGCGAGCGAAAGACACGTCGGAATTATAATAGCTATACATTAAACAATTTGCTATATCAGTGTAACCTAATTACTCATAATATGGGGGAAAACACTGTTCGGAGCTTAATACCCATGGCGATGCCTACCGGAGTAACAAACAACTCCAGGAGTATAAATCCATCAAGCAGCATTGCATGAATTAATAGGTCGTTTCGCCAGACCACATAAGAGGACAACAATATAGATTCTACATTATACATAGCAAAGCTAATAGACTTAAACATGTTGTAATAACGACATAAATTTCTTACAATTGTGTAATAAGGAATCTGGATCGAAATAGGTATGAAGTGTAGTACGGCAATGTGTGTTTTAAGATACATATAGAGAGGCACTGGCGCAGTAACATCAACAACTCTAAACCTCCTTTGATACCTCTACTTCCATAAATCTAAATCTAAATAAACTATACATAATGTTTTCATTTAATACATGACCCTTGTATATATGTTTGGAAATGGAAATAAATAAATACATATCTAAATACAAATAAATATCTATCTATCAATCTAAATATAGACTTTCTACGCCTCCATATATCGATACATATATACGTATACCTATACTGAAAACAATTAATCTAAACACCGATAACTAAATTTTTTGGTTTGTGTAAAAGGTGAAGTGCTGTTTAATTTGTGTATATTGAGGCACAATAGATAATAAAAAAACAATTCGATAGATAGAAAGTTTGATCAGATATCTGAAGTGTGCGATCGTGCGCGCGATCGTTCGTGTGGGCATGTCTATGTGTGTGCGTGCGTGCGTGCATGCGCGTATGTGCGCGTGTGTGTATGTGTTTGTGTGCGCGCGCGCGTGCGTGCGTGTGTGTGTGTACCTGTTAGTATGTGAAGGCAAGGATTATTTCCGCACACATATATAAACGACAAGATTGGAGTATTAAACCAGTTGTAGTGTCATTAGACTAATACAATCACATAATACACTGCTACCATAACCATCTATCAATCGAAATTAGGGTACCGGTATCTCTGAAAATATAAATCAATAAAACATGACTTGATTGTTGAATGATATTTTCTTGGACGACTGTTGATAAACCTACAAAGAGAAGAACATGAATTCTTCTATGCTTTATTTTCTTGACTTGTTTGATCCTTTCACAAATAAACACAAAAGTCTATATGCATGCAACATGAGATTTATCTAACGTACTATAGTTTCACAAATTAGCATACACCTGGAAAGGTTAATTGCTTTCTCTGTTTTATAGTCTCTCTCTCTCTCTCTCTCTCTCTCTCTCTCTCTCTCTCTCTCTCTCTCTCTCTCTCTCTCTCTCTCTCTCTCTCATCATCTATCTATTACCTTATCTCATATCATATATATATATATATATATATATATATTATATATATATATATATATTATATATCATATACTAAAAATATATATAAATAATAAATAATATATATATATATATATATATATATTATATATATATATATATATATATAATATATATATATATATATATATATATATATATATATATATATATATATTATATATATATATATATATATATATATATATATATATATAATATATATATAATATATTTTTTATATATTTTATTATTATCTCAATTCTTCACTAGTATAGAGTGCACAATACTATCGTTGAATTTCAGTTGTTCAACAACCATAGTTCCATTTACCGTTATTCTTTCCACAAAGGGATAGTAATGCCTTAGAGTATCACATGGCACACTGAATGATCCCGTTAATCTCCTCTCCTGTGAGTGTGAATATGATAAGGAGACGCACATGTGAACGTCATAAGAAGCCTTAAGGACAACATCCGTCTTCCTCGGAACAGGAAGCCACATGTCCCAAAATGGTCGTTCAACCAGAGGGAAGACGTCACATATTTTGTACCGAAAGCCACGAGCAACCCAATGTCTGTGACTATCGTAAATATTGCCAGATGATAGACGGAAGAACGATATATCAAGGAATGGATACGACCATTGAATTCCTTTACGTATAAGAGGCAGATGGCGGTAAGTCAACTTCCACCTGTATTTGGCGACAATACGCTTGAACCTTTTTGGCAAATTTGAGAAGGCCGCTTTAAGATTAGACTTGTGCTCCTCATAGACGGCAATATCTACGTCATCATCCCATGGTATCATGCCGTGATGACGATACGAACCAATCAACGAGCCGCTATACAGGAAATAAGTAATGTTTTGTTGTTTAGCGACGTCAATAAAGACGACGATCAGATCCTTCATCAATTGACGATAGGTGGCGTTCATTAATGGATGAAATGCCGTTCCCACTTTGGTTAGAACTGTTCTGCCTTTTGTACTGTGACCTGCAAAACGACCATCTATAGACTTCAGTTGATCGATATGAAGCCCTTCCCATATTCGAGAGGAAGTGTTGGTCTCTAGCTCTATCTTTACCATACCTTGATCTTCGGCTGCAGAACAATTAAAAGAGTTTATCATTTTTTCACTGTTTTCAGGGAAGTCCAATTCTGGGGAATATGATAAGCCATTCATACTGGTTGGTACTGATATGGGTATTTTGTGGCCTAATATCCTGAGGGCGACCAGAAAAAGGGTCATGAATAACAGTGTTTTCCTCCACTTGGTGAGGGTTATATATCGGCATAATGTCATCTTGGCTATCACCGTTGATTTCACCGATTTCAATGACATCTTCTTTGTTTCGTAGCCACCAACAGATGACTCAAGTCGATGATTATATTCAGTTGGTGCTGTATGTTGCATCGCTTTCTTCAGAACAACATCTGAAAATAGAAACGCGGTAGAAGCTTATCGTTTTATAGGTTGTCAACATAGCAATGTGTTCATTTCGTATTTTTATCATCGTGTTTTCATCACATGCTTTACGCATATACACACAACTGCGTTAGTTATAAGTTATGTCAAGTCTTGAAAGAAGTTGTCATAGAAGTTACTCGTGAAGTTTTAATTGATAAGAAAATGTTCATATGATGGCTGTTGCTTATTAATCGCTAATGACAAATTGCACAACGGTCTAATTAGTACACGGATAGGATGTCAACGGATCAAATACACTTGAAATATCATCTAGTGTGGCTGCCTGTATCATTCCATCTCATGTTACTGTACATAACGAAATCCCTTTAAAGCTTCATAATCAATTGCAATAATTCTTTTGATAAAAACTCAACTTTGTAATACCGTGACAGAAAAAAGAAAACAAAATCAAAATCCACCAGGTTATTAAAATTGTTTATGAAAAACATCTCTAATTATATATTTTTTGTCACGAAGTACAATTCATCTACAAGACTTTAAGATAAATGTAGACCACAGAGATGCCCATCGCGCTCACAGTTTCGTTTATTCAATATCTCATCCAGAATTGATTCACAAATTCAACCAACTTATTTAACCTTCTTCCAAGTCATAAAATAAAAATATAATAAACGTAGACATATATATGATTCGATTATAGTGATGGGTTTGGATATATTATTATTGCGAACTACAACAAACCCATAACATTAGCCATCAGATACGAGTCTAGAGCAATAATAAATACAACTACATACAACATATTCGTAACGATATAGAATTCATATTGTCGAGCATACATAAATTTACAAGTATGGTAAATATTGTTATTACTGTAAAAAACTTATTATTTATGAAATGCGATATTGTTATATAATGGTGCCATGCTGCCGACATGAATTTATCCAGAATTACAACAGACAATAAAAATAAAATAAAATCATCACCTACATCTGCCAATTGCATACCTGGATCTTCTCTATTTCTAGCCGAAGAATACTATTGCTGCGAGTCCAGTTTATACACAATTG
>JAODUP010001343.1:27500-121795 GCA_025642065.1 Paralvinella palmiformis
AGACTTGACATGAGTAGATTTCAAAAAACAAATTCCATTTCCTACAAACAACCAAACTCAATAATGTATCAAACAAGAACACCAACATAGCAAGCTGAACCCAATACCACTTCTAGAGATGCGAACCAGTGTTTCATTACCTGAGTCAGGAGTACTTTTAATTCTTTACCATCGCACCATGTCTGCTACGTCGTTAATATTCTGAATTAACAGGCCAAACACCTAAATAGACCTACTGGTCCAGCATAATATGGGCTATAAATTTGAATAGAAACATAATACAACGATTTCATGACAAGATCGGGTTTGGCTTTTTTAACTATTTATTTGTCCATTTTTAGACAGCTGTCATAGTCCACGTTCCTAACTGTCTTCATCATTTTATTAACGCGCATTCCTTTCTTTGCTGAGCGTTTAAAATAGATATCCCGAATGAGCAGTTGGGGGAGACGGCGAGAGTGAAAGAGGTAGAGACAGCTAGCGAAAGAGACTCTCATTCAATAACGGTTTAAAAGCGCACCATGGTGTCGTCATCGAGGTGAAATGGGTTTGATTAAAAACCAGTACTAATGTCCCGAATGTTTTTATCAGTGTGTTTGACTGGTTATTATTTCTATGATTAGCCAAAAATAAATATCAAGATAGTAACAAATAAGTACTGGTCACTAAAATGCTACTAATACTGGCTACTAATAATTATTTTAAATATTAAGAAAAGGTATTTCATGCCCTAAGTATAATAAATGTGAGGACTAATTATGTTAATATTTATTCTCCTTAGTTAAAGTAATAGATAATTATCAATATATAATAGTAAATTTATAACAATTAATATGTGAATTTAGGTATATGTGTGCGTGATTTTAACAAGCACGTGTGCTTGTCAGTGTGTATGTCAGTATATATATGTGTGTGTGTGCGTGGTGCGTGCCTGTTTATACGTTGGATTGTTCAAGATTATTTCCGCATGTACATATAAGCAACAAGATTTTGTATTATACCCGTCGTGGTATTACTCCTTTAATACAATCACATAAGACATCGTTACTATCTGTCATGAGAAATTAAGCTACAGTTATCTCTGACGATAACCATCAGCAATAGTTGAAAGCAGCAGCCGGAAAATGTGTTAATAGTTCTGACAACTATAAATCAATAATACGTGACTCGATTGTAAAATAACATTATCTTTATCGATTGTTGATAAACTTACAGAGACAGGAATGCAGAGTCTTGTGTATTTTCTATTCTTCACGTGCACGACACCTCACACGAACACACATAAACGCATGCGCACATAACATGAATACTGTCAAGGGTGCTATATTATAACAATTTCACAAATTATCATTCAGCTTGGCTAATAATCATTTCTTTCTCTCTCTCTCTCTCTCTCTAATACTTCATCATATATCATTATATATATATATATTATATATATATTTTTATATATATATTATCCCTGTCTCAATTCTTCACTATTATTGAGTGCACAATACTATTATTGAATTTCAGTTGTTCAACCTCCATAGTTCCATTTACCGTTAATCTTTCTACAAAGGGATAGTAATGCCTTAGAGTATCACATGGTACACTGAATGATCGTTTTAAGTACTTTTCCTGGGAATGTGAATACGATAATGAGACGCACATGTCAATGTCATAAGAAGCCTTAAGAATAATATCCGTTCTTCTCGGAACAGGAAGCCACATGTCCCAAAATGGCCGCTCAACCAGAGGGAATACGTCACAGATTTTATAACTAAAGCCACGAGCAGCCCATGATAGATCAGCATCGTAAACATTGCCAGATGATAGACGAAAGAACGATATATCAAGGAATGGATATGACCAAGAAATGCCTTCACGTATGAGAGGCAGATGTGGGTAAATCAGCTTCCACCTATCATTGGCGACAATACCTTTGAGTGTCTTTGGTAAACTTGAGAAGGCCGCCTTAAGCTTAGACTTGTGCTTCTCATAAACAGCAATATCTACGTCATCATCCCATGGTATCATGCCGTGATGACGATACGAGCCGATCAACGAGCCGCTATACAGGAAATAAGTCACGTTATGTTGTTTAGCGGCGTCATCGAACACGGCGATCATATCCTTCATCAATCGACGATAGGTGGCGTTCATAGGTGGATGATACGATGTGCCCACTTTGGTCATAACGCGTCTATGTTTGGCAGTGCCTCTCGTTGAGCGACCCTGTAGCGACTTCAGCTGATCAATATGAATCCCTTCCCACAACCGAGAGGAGGGACCGGTCTTTAACTCCATCTGTAGCAAGTCTCGATATTCCGGTGATGAACACCTGCACGAGTTTATCATTTGTTCAAGGTTTACTGGGAAGTATATTTCTGGAAGGTATAGCAAGCCTTTGTGATCTAAGATCGTGACGAGGACTAAGAAAGGAACGAAGAGGATCGTGAATAACAGTGTTTTCCTCCACGTGGTGAGGGTTATATATCGGCATAATGACATCTTGGCTATCACCGTTGATTTCACCGATTTCAATGATATCTTCTTTGTTTCGTAGCCACCAACAGATGACTCAAGTCGATGATTATATTCAGTTGGTGCTGTATGTTGCATCGCTTTCTTCAGAACAACATCTGAAAATAGAAACGCGGTAGAAGCTTATCGTTTTATAGGTTGTCAACACAGCAATGTGATCATTTCGTATTTTTGTCCTCGTGTTTTCATCACATGCTTTACGTATATACACACAACTGCTGAGCTATAAGTAAGTTGTGTCAAGTCTTGAAAGAAGTTGTCATAGAAGTTACTCAAAACGGATGAAGTCCTGAGAAAGCGTCCACATTAATCCCTAATGACAAAACATTCTAATGACTACACGGATAGCATTTCAACGGATCAAATAAACGTGAAATAGCATCCAGAATGGCTGTCACTGTACATAACAAAATCCCTATTAAACCCTCATAATAAATTGTAATAATTCTTTTAATTTAAACTAAACCAGAATAACCGTGTCAGAAGAAGAAAAATCAATTAAAATTCGCGAATTAAGTCTTTTAAATTTTTTAAACGAAAAAAACATCTTGAACACAGATATCATTATTTTAATAATCGTACACATATACTGATATAGATGATTTGGTGATAGTTATGGGGTTGGTAATATTATTATTGTGAAATGCAAATAAAAAGTATAAAGTTAGCCATCAGATAAGGGTCTGGAATAATAATAAATACAACTAGCACTATTAAGGCGACAAATGTCGTAATACCGTTATAAAGCTAATAGAACACCATAGCATTCAGATACATACCGTAACCGTCAGTACATCCAAGCACAAAGTATATCTTCCTCGTAATGATACAGAGATCAAATATACATATCATAAGTATCTTAAATATTGTTATTCAAGTAAATAACAAGTATTTATGGCAACCTAATATCGTCATATAATGGTGCCATGCTGTTGTTATGAGGCTATCCAGAATTACAACGGACAGTCAGCTATATAAAATCATTACTTACATCTGCCGACTGCGTCTCTTCATCTAATCTATGTCTGGTCTGGGAAGGCTTTTACAGCCAGCCCAGTGTATACACTATTGTCTGTATACAGCCGACGCCAGTACCAGACCATAGCAGTACCAGTCTGCTATATAACTAGGTCACGATAGCTTCTAGTCCCAATAGTGCCAGCCGCCAGTAGCCAGTGTGTGTACTGAGATCCACACACTTTTAGCCCGCTCGTGGTTCTTGCTGCAGCCAGAACGACCGAAGCCTTTTCTCTGATATAGGCGTGGTCTTTATTGTCATAACGCGAACGACTATTTCATCAAAACGCACGTTGCAAAACCTCGTCGATCGGCCAACCAAAGGTATGGGTTATTGTTATAGAAATAATAGCATTTATTGCGTACCCTTAATAACACATATAATAAGAAAAGATTACTATAATTACGAACAAAGGTGAAAAACCTCAAACGTGTCAAAAAGAAATGTGAATTAAATCTAATCATGCTTATTACCACTATTTACAGTAGTGCTTTCGTTTATACCTCTCCTAGTACTCACTGTCTACCTCTTGTGAATATGGATTTCAACTCCAAATAGGTATGAGATCCGTGCTTTTTATTGGCCAGTTGAGTGTATTCACGTTATGCTCCACCTACCAATGTTTCATTCCATTTTCTGCGTAAAAACGGATATTGTCATCGTGGAAGTAAGCTGATGATTTTGTCACCCAATGTGCCAAAGTACCCGTCCTCATTAGTGTTTCGTTGTATTATTTTGATAACTTCACGTAATCAAGCTCAGATTACTATAGACATAATCAGTACAAAATCTCCAAACGTCAGAGTTGGGATCAAACAATCTGGTCTAAAACTGTAAATATCCTGAATACTTACACCCATTCCATCAGTCCGGTGAATGGGAAATCTTTACTTCGTTGTGTGCAGTCAGAAGTGACTTATTTGGAACTATTCTAATGATAAAGTACTCAACATGGAGTCTTCTCCAAATTGTCGACTTAAGTGCTGTAAATCCAACAGCATGCCATGAAGTAAGCCTGGATTTGGTTGTCTATGAGAGTGCTGATTATTTGGTGTGCCCAGATCTTGCAGGTCAATTGGCGACTTCGTGTGATCTTAAAAACATCACTGTATGCCCGCACAGCCTCCGTCCTGAGTAACATTTCGCCGATGAAGACCAAAGCAGGCAATTCGCCATTATTCAGCCAAACCTTCTATCCAATATGTGATTTCGCGGCAAATGCGCCATCTGTTGTGCCTATTACAGCTACCGAGTTTTAATCTGTAACACGCTACACCCTGTCATTTAATAGAGATTGGTTTACCATCGGTGGTGTTTTATACTGCAATGATTTGCAACATGGTGCAATTGTCGTTAACATATTTTAGGATAAACCTCTTATATGACGACCATTCTAGAAACTCTTTGGAAAAAAAAAGATTAAATTTATATTTAATTATATGCATAACTTTAGTTTCATAATACACCATCTTCTAATTATTCATCGTAAGCTTTATTATCGAGTGAAGGAGATTGTTATTCAGACAAAGGTGAAGCAATTGAATATTCATTCACTCAATTAGTTTGTATAAAGGCTGAATTACTGTATAATTCGTATATATCGAGGCACAGTGGATCACAACAAACACTTCGACATAGAGAAAGTTTGATGATACATATCTCAGATGTGTGTATGTGTATGCATATTCGTTTGTGCATCCGTTCATACGACCTATGTAATATTATAGACTAATTCCAGCTACAGTAATAGCCCGCTTTACGTCATTTCGGCATACGGCAAATTCGCCTTTACGCCACTTTTCTAGAGTACATTTCACTTCAGCGAACGTCACCGATGTCATAATGTAAGGACGTGAAAAAAATTAATTAACAGTAATAGATAGAAGAAACCAAAAAATGTACATACAATACCATATTTACATCGAAATGCATTTCAATATATTTTAAGGCATTACTTCCAGTTTTCTTCAATTATTGGCGGCTTAACTCTGTATTTACGAAATACATATTATAAGATACAATAATGTTTAATAAATCAATTTCACACCTAATTGTCTTTGTTATTGTAGTTATTTCTCAAGCTGACAGCTGGTGCGCGTCCTTGGTCTAGCGGTAGCGTATTGGACCACAGATCACTACCATTCGTGTTCGAATCCCGGCGTGGACATATCTGAAGGTTGTTTCGTCTTTGACTTCGCTTCATTACCTTTGGAGGTCGCTCGGCCCATTTAGCCTACCATGTGCACAAAAGTGGCCGTAAAACATCAATCATCAATCAATCATAAAGCTGACAGCTGCTACATGGTTACGAGCCGGTTTTAGCTAGCTCCTGTTGTTGTTATCTGCAATAAGTAATTGCTTCAAAAGGAATGAAGAAATTTCGGTTTGGTTTCGATATATGTCAGGTAGTCTAATATGCAGGAAAACTCAAAACGTCGAATACTTTTATATAGATCGACAATTCGAATTATAATTAGTAATTTAATTGATTTTCGTTATTGACGTGTTCTCGATATAGGCGTTTAATCATAAAACAGCTTACTTACTATGAGATGCCGTATCAGCATAGAACCCTTTTAATACGCTGCCCGTTTGTTAAAAAAATATTTGATATATGTAACTTAAGGAGATAGCACACTGAAAAATATATATTACATAACATGGATGTCAAGCCATAAAACTAGTATTTCATAGGTTTCTATACTAAGGAGTTTTTCTTTAATAGTTCTTCATTCTATTAACTAGTATTTTATAAATACATTGTAAGAATCTTCTAACATACTAAGGATTAGCAATGCAATGGGTAATAAAAGGGACTGAATTGTAAATATTCTTCTTTCAACACTAATGTAAGACGTATAGAAATATATGGTGAGAGTTAATTATATCATATCACTGTTTAAGATACACTATTTTACTGTATGGATTTAGATTGATATCCAACAAAAAAAAAAATATATCCAGATCTATATCTAAAGTAACAATATTTTATCCATTCAAATTTCCAATTCACGAATGTGTAAAACATCAAACTAAAGAAATTATACTTTACAAATTTCCCAACTAATTTAATGTCTCCTTCAATTATCAGAACTTTTAACGAACATATTCGCTGAAATTAGAGTAATGAAACAACCTTCAGATATGCCCACGCCGAGATTCGAACACGGGTAAGGGATCTGCGATCCAACGCGCTACCAGTTAGACCACTACCTTTCTATAACTTTAGATAAAAATGTAAGATTTGAAACAGGTCTGTAATTATTTAGAATATTACAGTACATAGTGTAGTTTTTTTATTAATGGTTTTACAATGGCAGCTTTCATGGATCTTGGGAAAACACCCAGAGATAATGATTTATTAACTATATTTGTAATTGGGTTTATCAGAACATCCAGACAATCTTTCACAAGCCATGTAGGCATAGGGTCAACTTCACAGAAAGCATTAGATGACTCTTTCAGCAACTGTCTGATATCAATCTCTGTAAAAGGCTTAAATGTATCCATCATGGATATGCAGGACTCTTCTACCAAAGGGTTTCCTTGTGATAAGGTGCTGGACTGGAACCCACTATGTATATTTAATATGTTTTGACAGAAGAATTTATTAAAACAATGGGCCATATCTTTAACTGAGTTGATATTATTTGGGAGGACAGTTTGACTTTTATGTAATACTTGAAAACAGTCCTTTGATTTACCTTGGATGTGTTGATCTTTTTATTATAATATTCAGATTTAGCAGTGGCAAGGGTATTTTTAACAAGAATTTTACTGACCTTGAACATTTCAAAATGAACACACAAACTGGTCCTGATCCACAGCCGCCCACAATACCTTCTGTGTCTCTTTGCAGCCTGTATGTTCTTATTATACCATGGAAGCATTGGTCTGTTTGGCATTTCCTTTGTCCTTAAACGTGCATGTTGATCTACAATGTCTCTCAATGTATTATCATAGAGATCCACCAGATGATCCACATCATCCGGTGGATCCAATACCAGAGAAGAGACTCGCAGATCATCAAGAAAAGCCTCCTTGTCAATTGACTTATATCTTCTATATGAAATAACTTTATCTGAAACAGATTGTTTCTGTAAAGATACATTAATGTCAACAAGGAAATGATCAGACAGCATGGAAGACACATACACACCTTTAATCAAATTGCCATCATCACAGGAGATGACAAGATCTAAGATGACCATGTCTGTGTGTTCTTTCTTGGACATACTGCCTGAGATTGGCAGATCTAAGAATGTCAGCCAGTTGTTTGTTATCTGCATTCCTCTGGCAATCCCAATGTATATTGAAATCACCTAAGATCAACAGATGACCACTGTTGGTAGCAAGAGAGTCAACAAATCCCGAAAATTCCTTGAAGAAATCTGCTGCTTTCAGGCCATTTTTCTTAGTGGGGTGTAATCGGTGGATAATAGCTACACGAACACTTATCCCCCAGCTATAAAAGTCAGTTGGTAATTTTCAAAAGACTTAGCCTGAAAACGCAAATCGGTTTCACACTTCAAAGAATCACGGAGAAGAATGCCGACTCCCCCACCTTTTTTGTGAATCCGAGCTGCATGATGGAATGAATATCCAGCTGGAGTCACATCACCAACAATTTTCTGGTCTGAAACATTACCAGTCAGCCAAGTCTCTGTAATGACAAGAGCATCAAGATCATATCCTTAACAACATCAGATATTTCATCAGATTTATTACAGATCGACTGACAGTTAATAAGGCTAATACTCACATTTTCTACAGCTGTGCCATTATATGGTGTTATTGGCACAGTGATCAAATTACTGGCATCACACGCAATCTGCTTTGGATGTTTTCCACTACGTGGGCGCATCGCTAAACAAATGTATTACCATCATAGGGTCGTAATGCAAGCAACTGATCTCTAGTATAATTCATTATAATTATAGAAATAAAATAAGTGAAAAATTAAGAAAAATAAATAAAACAAAACATACACAAGCAAAAACCGAGTTCTTATGGGAAACACTGGAATCGGGCGATAATTAAGGCGTCAAATGAGCAGTTAAAAAGAAAATACAAGAAATACAAAATAACTAAATATAATCAATTTATATTAATATAAATTAAATCTATATTACATAATATGCAAAATACACCAGTTTCACTGGTGTAACTTATTTAATAGCTGAACTATCCGAGAGATATTCCGGTGCCATTACATCGAGAGCCGGTCATACTTCCAGCTTTATTCCCCTTCTATAGAGAATTGGTAGGCTGGCACTATGAACACTCATTTTTTGTAGTTTAAAGTATAATAAGTAGTCCTGGGCACGAATGTAGAATTAGTTCTTATATTATTTATTTTACGATGCAAGGTGTGTTATGATGTGTTTTAAAGATATGTATCTAGGTGACCTTTATTATTACTGATTATGTATTTCAAACACCATACGATGTTTCTTTCACATAAAACCATGCTGAAAAATATATTGCCCAATGAGAAAATATATTTTGAAAACACAACTAGGCAGTGAGTTAAATCAGTCTTTATTATGTGTAAATGTCATTACATGACATGAATATAATATGAAAATAACACACATTATCATATACAAGATCCACAACAAGAAAGTTGTGAATGTAATCCTTAAATATTCAATAAATGATATGTTCTGCTTTATATTATTTACTGATATTATACAAGTTCAGAATATGTATTTTGAATTTAAAAGTATTTATTACAAGCTTTTACCAAATGTACATAAAGAAACAAGAAATAATACTTAATAACACTGATCAATCAACAATATCTTTATTTCAAACGTGTAGTTGTTCTTTTTACGCTTGCAACTATTGAATTATCTACTAGTCACATGTAAAACATGGTGTAGACGGATATTAATATACAAGTGTGTAAAACAAAGTGTAATGTTTACAAGAATAACATTCTAACTTTCCTTTTAGCTTTGACAGCATATGTGTTACTAGTCTAGATCTAACTTTACTTAAGTGGATGATCTTTTCAATATTATTACGGAATTCTGCTTCTATCAATGTATTCACCTCCGTTAAATCTGATCTGGATACAAGGCCATCAGTAGGAATATCCTGATACTGCTTAGCAGCAATAAACCAAAGGGAAATGTTTGCTTTATTTAAAACACCAACTAAACCTGCAGCACCATTTTTGTACTACACACCATTTTTGTAATTTTGCGAGAAATGTATGCCGCTATATAAATGATGCTATTTTCTTCCTCTACTGTAAGCAGAGTTTGTGGGCTAAAATAACTATGAGAGAACTAATGGCATCAGGTCTATTGGAAGAAGAAGGAACTGGTGGGTGTAGAGGCTCATTGTGTTGGGCTGAAGAAATACATTTAAAATTAAATAGAAACGTATCGACACCCTGCTGACAGGTAGACAATTCACTTGTGTACAAAATACTGGCAAATCCACATGGTTTGGTGTTAACTTGGGAGCCATTCTAATATGTAACATTGAATCGCTACAGTAAAATGAAACAATCTGTTGCCACAGCACATTGTTCTCTCCAACTTTGAAATCTGACTTTTTCAGATTGTTGTATATATTCTTCCATATATGTGGTGGATCACAGAAGACAATGACACGATTATAGTTATGCATAAAATATGACTTGCTAACAGATGTTCCTAGTTTTGTGACCATTGACCGATTATTTGACCCTTGATCACATATTATAGCTTTGCCAATGGCTAATTATTTAAATTTTCCATCTCCAACATTTTCCACCTAATCCCGCTCAGGGTTATATGACACATTTTCTTTTATTACCAGTTCATTACAAAAAGACCATAATTTTGAATGGTCTGCCATTACATTAACTTTAATTTTGTAAGGGTCCAACAAAGATTTATTAAAACCTGGATAACTCTTGAGTTTCATGACACTTGATGGAGAGTTTTAACTGGTGGTAACAGAAAGACTTTGGCAAGAGCTGGACCAAACATATGTTTATTAAGTTCCCTCACCAAATGAACTACAGACATGTCATCCGTAGCTGTTACTTTGAGTTGAGTGGCCTTCAGAATAGTTCATTACAGCCTGGTAATTTGTACTCGTAGTCTTGATATATATGCTTTGAGTTTCTTTTTCCTATGGGTTAGATCAGTAGATGGTGACCATATTGGAACAACTGTAAATAAAATGCATGTATTTAATAGTGATTAACCTCTGAAACTAAGTCAAATAACATGGATTATTTATTCAGTTGACCAAAGTCGTGATAATCACAATCATAGCGATTTCGTCAGCAACAAGGGACTTCTGATATAGTTCATTAATTGTATTTCAATATTAATATGAAAGATTTCAGAATTGTACATAGAAATTCAATGATTATTGATTGGCAGCAGCCTGAGCAGGCGATAATATAGGTATTTCGATTATTTCGCTCGGCTATTCTATCTCTATTACACGCCAAATAGCCAGCTGTCCCATCTTCCCTAATACGATATTTGGTATTGCAATAAACAAACGTTGTATGTGGTTCCCTTGGTGCCATATAAGGAGATACACATACCAATAATATATGTAGTTTGATGAAGAACATAATTTATTCTGGGAGCTGATGATAGCCACAAGATCCAAGATGGTCCCTCAACCAGAAGGAACACGCCACAAATAGAATACCAGAAGTCGCGTTTAATATATCATTCGTCAACACCATAGAACCTTTAGGCGATAGATCATAGAATGGTAAATGAAAGAATGCGTTCAACCAAGATCTACCTTTCGGTAAACAGTGTAGTTGGTGAAACGTCATTTTGATCTAATATGTCTTAGTATGCTTGGTATACTTAGTATATATTTAGGCATACATAACATCAGACATCTGTTTGTCACACAACATAATATCTAAGTCATTAGCCCATGCTATCATGCTGTTATGACACTGAGAGCCAATCAGTGACCATCAATATAGGAAATAGGTCATTTTGTGTTTAAAACGTCATGAAATCCGGGATCAGAACTTTTTCTGTCAGCCATATGTTACACTTTAAGCTTTATTATAAGCAGTCATAATATTTTAAAGTTTTGTATTACCATTTATTGTGTTTGGAGAAAGCAGTTAATCATTAATTTTTCTAAATATTGAAGCTGGACACCTACGTGAATTTATTATTGGGCGCAGATATATTGTAACATTTGCTTCAGGAATAATTCGTACGCTATGGGTAATGTCCATTCGTAGAGATTTGATAGGACATCACTGTCATCACGACATGCTACATTGGTAAAATGATGTAGACATTATTTTGTATGACAAATAGAAGTTTCAGGATAAGGCTGTCTTCTCAAACCTACCAAAGCCTTTTATTTTTTTTTCTAGAAATGTTAGATCGAAAATGGCCTATGACCAACTGTACCGTTTATCTAAAGGTTTATCTTGATTGCATGCATTCCTTCTTTTACCATTCTTTGATTTATCGTCTAAAAGGTATACGACGACGACACTCAATATACGGCTTCTAATATTATTTTTGTGACGTTTTACTTCTGGTTGAGCCACCATCTTGGATCTTGTAGCGCCCAACTTCTAGGATGACTGTTGCTATTTGTAAACCTACATATATCATCCACACATTTATCACTTTATCAAACACACACCTAAGGGAACCACATAACAGATTTGGTTCATTGTAATACTCTGATATATTTCTATACATTTATGAGAAGAAAGACAGTAAACAGATCTGTCTAGGTTGAACAACTTAAGATGAAACATCTAGCGCTTTAGCAAATAAGTAAGTTGTATTTTTTTCCTGTATTGCTATAGTACAAGTGGAAAAGTGGAAATCCCCAAAACAGTCTCGGTTAAAAGATATTGCTTATGATAAAATAAAACCAGCATACCACAATTAAGTAATATCGCCATTATGGGATATTTAATTGTAGTCATTAAACAATGGTAAGCTTACATCTAGATCTATTAGAACATTTACAATATTTATCCAGTGCAGAAGGATTTAAGCGAATTGCGCCTGGCTTACTTTAGCCTTCAATTAATTTGATCGCAACGAAAAGCAGCCCCTTTAATAGAATAAAATGCATTATGGAGCCATACAAAAGGGTCGACTATGCTTTGACGACAATTTATTAATTACAGTTACACAGAAATGCGCAATTGCAAAATAAAATAACCCAAAATACACCAAACACATTGAGGTTTTGCATCTGAAACTGGAGTTTAGGTTACTTTATCGCAATAATCTTGGATGAGAGTAGAAAAAAAAGATCTGTGCAAAATGTTACACATTCCTACTGTATTTATACATAAAAAAGGGAAAAAAATAATTAATTAATAATAATAATACTAATTACAAAACTTATATAGCGCCAATATTTTCGAAAAGAATCGAGCTGAGAGGCGCACCTAGTACAGGGTTGGGCAAACTCGTAGTCAAGGTACGATACAAAGTTCATCAACAATGATCAGATGGCAAGGAAACTTAGAAAGGCTAAGCGAGTCTGAAAAGGTGAGTTTTCAAATAGTGACGGAAATAAACTATGCTATTTGATGACTTAACATGTTCAGAGAGTGGGGACAGCAACTGAAAAAGCGCGTGTCCCTGTATGAGTCTTAAGCAATTAATCAATGAAGTGTCAGTAGTATTAGCACATTATGCATGCAAATGAGAAAACAAATTGAAGGCCACCAACAAAGACGTGGCCTGAACACAACTAGCACTCTTATCAAAGTGCATTGTGGCATATATACTGGTAAAATCCACAACGGACCCACATACACCGAAACTATGTGAGTGAAAATATTGAATTCAATTTGAAATAAGCCGGCGTAAAAACTTGTTTAGCTTGATGATTTGTCGAATTTTGAATAATAATTTTGCATGGTTATTGTATTTCACTTCGTATAGTGTTTCTTTTGCTCAGGTTACACATTTCACGAAATAAATAATTACTAATTGGACTTTTTAATTTTTAAACGAGTTTGGAATTTATCAGCTACTGGTCCGAGAGATTAATATTTGTATTTAATATTAATAGACATGCATCTGACTAAAGATGGATACGTTTTGTTAATAGCGGATGATGCATTTCCCCAAAATGTAGTGATAATTTATTTACTTTAAACCACACATTATAAGAATCAAGGTCTTTCAGTAATACATATATAATATAATTCTTTTCTATCTTTAATAAAAACATGAATATTTACATCCCATAAAACAAACCTTCAAGTTTTATGCCGGATGGGAATTGAAGATATTGTGATTATTTAATTAAAGGAAAAAATATTAGTACTGGGTACCATTATCGTTATTATGTATGCTACCTATTTTCGTATATAGTTCTGAAACGGTTCCTTGGTATCTAATATTTTGTTCATTTGCAATAAATCACTTCTGCATCACTTTTGGGGATCACCATATGCATGCACCATAATGACGTAATCTGATGATAATAAAATATATTTTATTATTGACTTCGGAAGAATTATAGAAGCGATGAACTTTTTATAGAAGCGATGAAATTTATATATATAAAATGCATTTAAAATGTCTTAAAACTATTTTACATACACAACTTTTACTTGTGATAATTCTTGTTTTCCAAACTGTTTCTTTCTTTTCATGCGAAGTTCAGCCAGGTACTTTGACGAATGTAATATTTTAGAATTTAACTCTGGCTTTTGCAGAATTCTGCCATGTAAATGACAGATGATTTAAGGGGATGTTAATTTACCAGCAGCTTCCAAGTCAAATCTTGTTTACTTTGATGACACGCGGTTTATGCTGAATGTATATTTATATATTTTATCCGTTGATGAACTGGCGATAGATTAAATACTATTTTTCTCTCCATTCTGGAAAAAAAGGCACCAAAGCTTAAAATGCGATCACTTATTGAAGATTTTCGGCGTTCTGCTTTTATTATAAGTATTATTAATCAGGACACGTGACGGTATAAGCCATTGAATACATCAGTGTTCTTGACAAATACACACACACACCCACACACACACATTCTCTGTGCCTGTGCCTTATTATACACAGCTAAAACACACACACACACACAACACACACACACATACGCATAGGCGCGCATATATATATATATATATATATATATATATATATATATATATATACGAAGCAGATATTTTAGATTCCGGAGACTGATAGAATGGGCGTACATATCCAGTAAAAATCGTATTAACTAGATTGTATGACCATAATTGTGAAGTTTGTAGCTGATATACTGCTTATGTCTATAGTGATCTCACCTTGAAAATGTACTACTACAGTAATTCAATTAATCTAACGATCCCTACAAATAAATGTTTATATTTCTATAACATCAAACAGAATATTTGTTTGGCCGATCAACTGTAACCTTTTCAACGTGTGTTTTGATGAAATATCGTTCGCTTTTTTCCAGTGACTGCGTTGTGACGATAAAGATTCACCCACTCTACATCAGAGGTGAAGATGATGATTGATGTTTTACGGCCATTTTTGTGCACATGGTAGACTAACTAATGACGGAAAGAAACTATGGTATTTGATGACTTAGCATGTCAGCGAGTGAGTTCCAAAGAGTAGGATCGACAACTGAACAGATACGAGTACCATGACAAGTTTTTAAATCTGGGAACAGTCAAGAAGTGCAAACCAGATGAACGGAGCACCATGGGCTTGGATGCTAGAGAAAGCATTGTACATAGATTCGACGGTTCTCCTGTAGAACGAGTTTGATAGACAAAGATACCGAGCTTGAAATTGATACGAGGTTGGACAGTTAGCCAAGTAATTTCAGGAGTGGCATAAAATGAGAAAACCGTGGAGATCGTGTGAAATCCCTAGCTAAGCAGTTCTGAACCCACTAATGTCTTGCAACATCCTTATATGCAAGGTTAGAACGAAGAGAGTTGGATAGCATATTCCATATTAGCAACTTATGGTACACATTCTTTGCATCTTGTTTACATTCAGTCTTTTCTTAGTATATAAGGCATGCAAGCACTCTTTAAAACATTAACATACATGCAGACTATGTTCCGTATGTAGCACATTCACTTGATCTTGTTGGAGAACCGACAGTGTCTAATGTGTATGAAGTGGTTGACCATTTTGACACTTTGAGGGTTGATTTGTGGTTCTTTTCTGGATCTTTCACGAAGACAGGAGAGCGTAAATACACAGGGTAATCTAGATCAAAGAACTTAAGTGTAACTAGATTGTCTACTTACTATAAAGCAGCATGGACAATTAAAAATAGATAGGCGTGTATTTAGCAAACTCTGAAAACCTAACTTAATCTTTATTTTATATTTCGCCTGTGAAGGGAAAATATGCCTACATTCTGCAAACGTTAAGTTAGGTTAGGTGGTTAGAGAAATGGCAGAATGTGAAGTGTCCTGATCAAATGTAATATATACAGTATTGGCGCTCAACTCGCATTTGATTTTATAAATAAAAAATAATATATTGCAAAAATTGCTATTGGATTGAACAATAACCTATTTCACATATAGTCAAAATAAAATTATAATACTTAAAATAACAATAATTAAAATAATAATATGGCAATAATATACATACATACAAAGACACACACGCGCGCACACGCACACACCACACACACACACACACACACACAACACATATACACACACACATATGTATAAATATATATATATATATATATATATATATATATATATATATATATATATATATATATATATATATATATATATATATATATATATATTATTATTTGATCATAAATGAAATTTAACATATACCTAACAGGCCAAATTCAAACAACACTGTCCACAAAAATAATCCAAACCAGTCACATTCGGTAACATAAATAATGACTGGAAAACAATGTTGTAGAAGTGAAATATTAGTTATTTAAATACTCAATAGATGGCGATGGTGAGAAATATGCATGTTCTTCGAAAGGCTTCTTATGACATTGACATGTTTGCCTCATTAACATATTCACAATCACATGAGAAGTACTTAGAGCGATCATTCAGTGTCCCATATCACACTCTAAGGCAGTACTAAACACTCGTACAAAGAAGAACGCTAAATGGAACGATAATCGTGAATAATTGAGGCGGCGATATATATATATATATATATATATATATATATATATATATAATCACATACATGATAATTTACTCGACACAAACGATCAAGTTAAATGGGGTTATTGTTGGGAAATTAATTTACTTGACATCGAACATGCTAAAATTTGTATATGTTGGTATCACGATATTTATTTTGAACATATATTTATATAGTTTATATTATAACAGCCAATAGCTTAAATACTATTTTTATGTCTATACCGCCATAATTCATCGACGCTAGTTATAACTCAGGTATTGATCATCTGTAGAAAATATTTATGACCTTCTGTTTTTATTATTAACCATGAGATCCGACGGTACACTTCATGAAATATACCAATATTCTTGCTGATACATGTTTTTATTTATAGATTAAGATGGATGTTATATGTGTCGCACACACACGAACGCACGCACATACACATACACACACGCACGTACACACACACACACACACACAGAGTTTTAACATAACCGAAGCTGTGACGCACTACTACAGTCTGCTTCAGCGCAGATGTCAGTCTTTTAATAACAATTAAGCTAAACAGTTTTAGTCGCTTCATGCCCATTGTACAAACTGACCTTTGCAGACAGTGACAATTGGGTTATATAGTTTATATAGTATTCTTTGAAGAAAGATATAGCAATCGAAAAATAGCTATAAATAGGGCTGCTTAGATAATTAACCTAAGTGAGCTCGGTGGCCTAGCGGTTAAGTACCTGGCACTTTGTATCAACGGTCGCAGGTTCGGACTCAATCGAGGTCGAAACTTTTCCAGAGATTAATTTCTCGGCTCAGAACATCGTGGGTGGCTGACCACGTTAAATTATCTGCCGTCTCCACCGAATGTTTCAAAATAAAGGGGGACGTTAAAAATCCCCTGTGAGTGGTTGGGTGGAGATTTCTCTATCACTCCAACATAGAGCCTGTGCCGAATAGGCGACAGTCTGTGGATTATCTCCAAACAAACAAACATCAATCTAAACATTCTCACTACTGCCGTGATCTGACTTGGGTGTTCTACTCCCAAACTCCACGGCTATAGGTGATTCGCTTTTTGTTTTTGCTTGGCGGCTTAGGGACTGGTGAGACATTACACATGTCTCAGCAAGAAAAGTCGCCACTCTGGATTCAGTCCCCTGAAGAAACGTCCAGAGTTTGAATTCACGGTTCGAGATTCTCTGTGCCTGTGCCTTATTATACACAGCTAAAACACACATTGCCCGTGCCAGAGATTGAGGTTCGTGTTTTCCTTTTACCAATTTTGTAATATTTGATATTAAAGAGTTAGTGACGAGTAGGTCATAGATTTGAATGCTTATGAGGTATTTGACCCACCAGCAAATATCACAAGGCATATTATGCTGCGGTTATGATGTTCCCTTTTCTGTGCGTGGAGACTGTATGTTTCCAGGTCCATGCGTTCTAAGAAAAGTTAATCTAGAGTTGTACATTCCGTGCACTATTTGCGTCTTTGGAGGCACGCCGTTTAAGTGTTTGGCCTGGTTATCCAGCATTTAAATGACTGTAGCAGACACAGTACGCTCTTAAAGCATGTACTCCTGACTCAGGAATAGAAACACTGCATCGCATCTCGAGCGGTGGCATTGGACACAGCTCGTGTGGTTGGTGTGTTTTATATAACAAGTTTAGTTGTATATATAATTCACCTTAGTTGTTTGTGGGAATAGAATTATCTTTCCTAGGTCTAGTTATGTCCAGTCTGTACTATGACATTCAAGGCTAACTTTAGTCTCCTTGTCATTAATAAAACCCTATATTATAATTATAGTTTGTATAGCAGGCATTAGGTCTGATTTGAAAATGTTAATATATAGAAGGGCAATTCTGCCATAACGGTCTGCTAAAGCGCCGATGTAATAGTAACGAGTAGGTCATAGTATTTATTGGATTTGTATGTTTATGAGGTATTTGACCCTCCAGCAAATATCACAAGGCATATTATGCTGCGGTTGAGAAAGTTCCGTTTTCTATGCGTGGAGACCATATTTCCCGGTCCCTGAATTCAAGAAAAGTTGATCTAGAGCTATATATCCCGTGCACTATTTGCGTCTTATTAACCATGAGATCCGACGGTACACGTCATGAAATATACCAATATTCTTGCTGATACATGTTTTTATTAATAGAATAACATAAATGTTATATGTGTCGCACACACGCTCACGCACGCATATACACATACACACTTTGAAAAAAGATATACCAATCGAAAAACAGCTATAAATAGGGCTGCTTAGATAATTAACCTAGTTCGGACTCAGTCGAGATCGAAACTTTTCCAGAGATTAATTTCTCGGCTCACAACATCGTGGGTGGCTGACCACGTTAAATTATCTGCCGTCTCCACCGAATTTTTCAAAATAAAGAGGGACGTTAAAAATCCCCTGTGAGTTGTGGGGTGGCGATTTCTTTACCACTCCAACATAGAGCCTGTGCCGAATAGGCGACAGTCTGTGGATTATCTCCAATCAAACAAACACCAATCTAAACATTCTCACTACTGCCGTGATCTGACTTGGGTGTTCTACTCCCAAACTCCACGGCTGTAGGTGATTCGCTTTTTGTTTTTGCTCGGCAGCTTCGGGACTGGTGAGACATTACACATGTCTCAGCATGAAAAGTCGCCACTCTGGATTCAGTACCCTGAAGATTCGTCCGGAGTTTGAATTCACGGTTCGAGATTCGCTGTGTCTGTGCCTTATTATACACAGCTAAAACACGCACGTACATTCATACATACATTCATACATACAGATGCACGCGCACGCACACATAACACCACCACACAAACGCATTCACGCACACACAAAACACACACGTACCTAAAATAGTGTGTCATCAAATTATCGACCGAATTGGATGTTATCAACCATTGCGCCTCATTATATACGAAGCGTACATTAATTAACCTTTTACACAAACCTATCGTTGTTTAGATCTGGTTTTACCAGATCGACCAACAAGGTGAAGGATTATTTGATTGCATGACTGCTTCATGAGAAATAAATGTACAATTTGTTGACTCGTTGATATATTTCACATAGCATAACAAGAAGACGGTTTATTTTCACACTGAAGCTCTGCATTGACTCAAATATAAATTTAACATTGTTTTTCATGACGAAGTCAATCTACAGTGATCTTTGAACGAGCGGTCTAGCATACGATATGTGAACGACCACGTTTAGAACCATCGCAGGAGAAAACATAATCAATTGTAAACAAATATGTATTTTCTTATAGGGTCTAGCATGTTACAGATTAAAATGCTGAGGCTGTAATGGGGGCAGCAGATGGTGTTTTCGTCACGGAAATAATATATTGCAAATATGCTCTGTTTCTGATAGTCCATTTCGCCAATTGACATGATGTGTCATTAAGCGAGATCTGACACATTAAAGAATCAGCACTCTCATAGTCGACCAAATTCGGGCTAACATTATGGGAAGCTTATGGATTTACAGCACCCAACTCACCCGTTTGGAGAAGACTCCAGGTCCAGACTTTGATGTTTGTATAGCGCCAAGCAAGCCACGTCTGACGGTGCACCACAAACAAATGGCTGTTAAAGTACGAGAATAGCTCCGTATTGGTAGAGATTTAAGATTCACCAGATTAATGGAATGGGCGTAACTACCCAGGATGTTTACACGTGCATATAGAATTGGATTGGCTAGAAGTTCAGTTATTATTTAAAGGTAGTAATTAATTACGAACTTGTCTTGATTTATCGGCTTGTCACGTGTTGTTAAAATAGCAATAGTGTCTTTCATAGCAAACAAGTGTATTACAGTAATTAAATTAATCTAACGATTCCTACTCATAAATACTAATATTTCTATAACAATAACCCGAAGATTTAAATGGTCGATCCACTTTCAATGTGCGTTTTGATGAAATATGGTTTGCTCGTTTTCCAGTGACTGCGTTATGACAATAAAGGATTCCCCTATCACAGAAAAGGTTTCAGCTGTTTTGGCTGCAGTAAGAACCACGAGCGGGCTGAATATGGTTCTCAGTACACGCATTGACTACTGGCGGCCGGCACTATTGGGACTAGAAGTTAACGTGGCCTAGTTATATGCTAGCCGAGTACTGGTATAACCTGGTACTGGGGTCGGCTGTATACAGACAACTGTGTATACACTGGGCTGGCTGTAACGATATTCTCCAACTAGACATATATCAGATGAAGCGACGCAGTCGGCAGATGTAAGTGATGATGTTATATAGCTGACTGTCTGTTGTAATTCTAGAAGGCCTCATAACAACAACATGGCATCACATCATTATATACGATATCGCGTTTCTATAATTAGTGGTTGTTTACAGGAAGGAGAATATTTACGATGCTTTAATATTTATGTATTTTTGACACTATGATCTCTATATAATTACCAATAAATTGTGCCTGCTGCTTGAATGTACTGACGGTACATATATTAATGTTGTGTTGTTCTAATGGCTTTATAAAGGTATTACGGTTGTTGCGTAAATAATGCTAGTTATATTCATTTTTGTTCCGTATATGATTGTTAATTTGATGGTTTGTTGCATTTCAGAATAATACTATTTCCAACCCTTCAGTATAATCGAATCATCTATATGTGTACCATTATTACATTTTTATTTTGCGACTTTGCAGAAGGTTCACTAAGTTTGTTGAATTGATGAATCAAATCTGAATGAGCTATTGATTAAGAAACTGCGAACGTGATACCATCTGTCTGTTTATAAAAGCCAGAGTAGTTTCTACGCACGTATTGAATAGTTACGGCAAATTCGCTATCCTTTGTGCCTTATGAAGCTGACTCGTTACACGATAAATTATTCCTAGTCAGCAAAACGATACTTAATTCTGTGTTCGAGATATCCTTTTTCCTTGGTTACGCTTTTAAGAAGGAATTATTACAATTTACAATAAGGCTTTAATATAAATTTTGTTATGTAAAATGACAGCAGATGGAATGATACGAGGCAGTAACACTGGATGCTCATTTTCAAGCTTATTTGATCCGTAGACAGATCAACATTTTCTGATGACGTATTCCTCATTGAGCATATTCTATAAGAACTTCTTTCAAAACATAACTTGTTTATAGTTAGTGCAGTTCGGTATTATGAATGCCGCTTGTGATGAAAACACGAACGATTTAAACATCGTTGATGCTGTGTCAGGTTTATTTAATCCGTAGACACCCTATCCGTGTAGTAAGTAGACTGTTTCATCATTACAGATTAATAAGCAATAGTCTTCATATGAACGCTTTTTGAGGCCTTCATCCATGTTGAATGTATACTATCAAATAACTTCTTTCAAAACTTGATATAACTTACTTATAGCCAGTATTATGGTTGCATGAAGTATGCGGTGAAAATGTGAACGAAAAAAATACCAAACGAGCACATTGTTATGTCGACAACGCATAGAACAGTAAACGTCAGCCATGTTTCTAATTACAGATGATGACCACGAGGCTGTGATGCAGCATACAGCATAAATTTGGAAATAATGATCGACCTTGGTAAATTATCGGTGGCTCCAAATCCATAGACATAATTCAAAACAGTGAAACCTTTAGTGATAGCCAAGATGGTATTATTTCGACATATCACCCTCACCAAGAGGAGGAAATCGTGGTTGTTCACGTCTCTCTTCGTAATTTGTCTAGCCTTCATCATGATTTTAGACATCAAAGGATCCATATCATTACGAAACATTAGGTATGGCTTATCATATCTTCCAGAAATATTATTCTCAATAAACATTGAACAAATTATTAATAGGTGTAGGTACGCATCACTCGAAGATCAAGACATAGTACATATTGAATTAAAGACCGGTCCTTCCTCTCGATTGTGGGAAGGGTTTCATGTTGACCAAATGAAGTCTCTACAAGGTCTTTTAACAGGAGGCAGTACCAAAGATAGAAACGTTATGACCAAAGTGGGAACGACATTTCTTCCACGTTTGAACGCCACCTATCGTCGATTGATGAAAGGGCTCATCGTCGTCTTTAATGACATCGCTAAACAACATAACCTGAAATATTTCTTATATGGCGGCTCGTTGATCGGTTCATATCGTCATCACGGCATGATACCATGGGATGATGACGTAGATATTGCTGTTTATGAGAAGCACAAGTCTAAGCTTAAGGCGGCCTTCTCAAGTTTACCAAAGACATTCAAAGGTATTGTCGCGAATGATAGGTGGAAGTTGATTTACCCACATCTGCCTCTCATACGTGAAGATATTTCTTGGTCATATCCATTTCTTGATATATCGTTCTTCCATCTATCATCTGGCTATGTTTACGATGCTGATCTACCATGGGCTGATAAAGGTTTTAGCTATAAAATGTGTGACGTATTTCCTCTGGTTGAGCGGCCATTTTGGGACATGTGGCTTCCTGTTCCGAGAAGAACGGATGTTATTCTTAAGGCTTCTTATGACATTGCCATGTGTGTCTCATTATCATATTCACATTCACAGGAGAAGTTCCTAGAACGATCATTCAGCGTATCATGTGACACTCTAAGGGATTACTATCCTTTTGTCGAAAGAAGGACGGTAAATGGAACTGTGGAGGTTGAACAGCTAAAATTCAAACACACTATTGTGCACTCGATAACAGTGAAGAATTAAATAAATAATATATATATATATATATATATATATATAGAGAGAGAGAGAGAGAGAGAGAGAGAGAGAGAATGAGATAGTAATTGATTAACCTGCTATTATATAGTATGTAAGATAACTTTCATGTGATATGAACATGTTCTTTTCCGTTTGCGTTCGATAATACTATTTTACAATCAAGTCACGTTTTATTGATTTATAGTTGTCAGCACTGTTGTCATATTGTTTGACTGCTGCTTTGAGCTATTGCTGATAGTTATTGTCAGAGAGTACTGTAAGTTAATTTGTCTTGACAGAGAGTAGCAAGGTCTTATGTGATTGTATTAGAGGAGTAATACCACGACGGGTATAGTAGACTAATGTTTTTGCTTATATGCGCACGCCTAAATAATCTTGGACACCTCTACATACTAACAGGCCAAGAAAACACACAAGCACACGCACTTATACATGCGCGCGCACACACGCAAGCACACACTCACTCACACTCAGACGCACACACTCACACTCAGACGCACGTACACAATCATAATACAAACACACACATACACAATAAAACAACAACCGCACACACAGTTATTCATAAACTCACATTTTAATTAGTGTTTATTGATTATTATATATTGATTATTCTCTGTTGTTCACTTTTATTATACAAGTTAAAAAGAGCCGGAGTATTAGAGTTGATTTTGTATCATATCCATTTCTCGGTAATGGCACAATCTTTCTCATTTCAACTGTTGTTTAATGAGAGCCTCTCTCGCTCCCTCTTTCTATCTCTCGCTATATATATTTCTATGTTTAACTCTACATGTATCCCTGCTCTCTCAGATATCTATACAAAGATGTTTTACACATTCAGCTACGAAAGAAATGCCCTTTAATAAAACAATCAGAAACAACGGAAGGTTACTCTTTCTCTCTCCCTCTCTCTCTCTCTCCTTATATTTGTATTTATGGAGGTAGGTCTCGAAGGATGTTTAGGTATGTTGATGCTCTGTGCCTGTTGCCTCTTTATATGTATCCTAAAACACACATTGCCCGTGTCAGATATCATATCTATGTCCATCCAGATTCCTTATTACACCAATGTAAGAAAGTTATGTCGATATTACAACATGTTTGAGTCTATTCGCTTTATCATGTATAATGTAGAGTGTATATTGTTGTCCTCTTATGTGGTCTGGAGAAACGACCTATTAATTCAAACAATGCTGCTTGATGGATTTATACTCCTGGAGTCGTTTGTTACTCCGGCAGGCATCTCCATGGGTATTAAGCTGCGAACAGAGTTTTTGCTTTCTCCATATTATGAGTAATTAGGTTACACTGATATAGGAAAATTGTTGAATGTATAGCTATTAAAATCCCGACGTGTCATTCGCTCGCAGTATCGGAGATCTGCCTGAAATCCGCTGTTCTCGACCATGGGTCAAATAGATCAAGTGGATAGGCGCTTTAATTTAGATCCCACCACACCTAACTGCATATTCTTAGGGACGCTAAATTAGTCGTGAATGAACGTTCCCTTAGTGATGAACGGAAACGTATGAGGATTAGCTGTTAGGTTCGAGTAAATCATAGTATTTACTTCGGTTTGAGACGATATTTCGTTCTAGTCCAGTAATAATCCATTGTTCAGTATTGCTACTTTGTTTTTATTTTAGTTAAATCACACGCTTAGGTGTACGCACACATCTATCAATATGTGGAGGTATGGAACATTTTATTTTTAGATTAATGTATGTATAGTTGTATTTAGATTTATTGAGGTAGGTTTCGAAGGATGTTTAGATATGTTGATGCCCTGTGCCTGTTGCCTCTTACTATGTACCCTAAAACACACACACACACACACACACACACACACACACACTATATAATATATACACACACACACATACACTCACACACACTTACTATTATAATGTCTCTATCTAACTCTCATTGACTCCATGCCCTCTCTCAGGGTTATCCATTGAAATAATTTCTAAAGACTCAGCTGAAATGGCATACAATAAAGCGATGCGGAACACCTGGAAAGTAAACCATGACAGCTGTCTGAAAATGGACAAAGAAATAGATAAAAGATATCACGTTTCCCCTTTCATTAACAGAGCCAAATACGATCTTATCACAAAGTTATTTGATTACATATATATTCGTATTCGTATTCAGCCAGTAGTGAAAATGGCAATGACATGCATATTATTTATAACACCTTTGTGTTTTACGTCATAGTATTTATTGGATTTGTACGTTTAGAAGGTATTTGACCCTCCAGCAAATATCAAAAGGCATATTATGCTGCGGTTGAGATGTTCCTTTTTCTGTGCGTGGAGACTGTATTTTTCCAGGTCCATGCGTTCTAAGAAAAGTTGATCTAGAGTTGTATATTCCGTGCACTATTTGCGTCTTTGGAGGCACGCCGTTTAAGTGTTTGGCCTGGTTATCCAGCATTTAAATGACTGTAGCAGGTAGAGTACGCTCTTAAAGCATGTACTCACTCCTGACTCAGGAATAGAAACACTGCATCGCATCTCGAGCGGTGGCATTGGACACAGCTCGTGTGGTTGGCGTGTTTTATATAACAAGTTTAGTTGTATATATAATTCACCTTAGTTGTTTGTGGGAATAAAATTATCTTTCCTATGTCCAGTTATGTCCAGTCTGTACTATGACATTCAAGGCTAATTGTAGTCTCCTTGTCACTAATAAAACCCTATATTAAATTATAGTTTGTATAGCAGACATTAGGTCTGATTTGAAAATGTTAATATATAGAACGGCAATTCCGCCATAACGGTCTGCTAAAGCGCCGATGTAAATTGTTATAATAGTGACGAGTAGGTCATAGTATTTATTGGATTTGTATGTTTATGAGGTATTTGACCCTCCAGCAAATATCACAAGGCATATTTATGCTGCGGTTGAGATTGCTGCAATGTTTATATCCTGAAGTATTAATTGTGGGACATGCTGAAGGGGTGGATTGGTGTCAGAGGCCGCCTGCATCAACCTGCAATATGAATTGTTGCTTTACGTTTGCCAATTTATCACTGTAGTACCATTTAAGGCATTGCTTAAACCACCAAATGAGTTTTTACAGTGAGGTGTTCGCCTCTTCCATTTTCCCAGTTGTGTAAGACTGTACTTTCTGAAACAAATCTAGGAATTAATTTTCTCTGCGACAAAAAACCCACGATGATATAGCTATTGGCATTTAGTGATGTACTATTTCGATATCATATAAGTTTCTTCAAGCTCTTTAATAAAATTAGCCATTCATGACAATATATATGGATCAGGATATTACACAGACACCCGTTATCCAGTTTGCTTACCATCTTTTAGGAGAGGCTCACGAGCTATTTGATGGGGTACGTAGCATTCCCGGATTTGAGCAGTTGTTCTAATTACGTTTGAAAGTATTGTTTACAAGCATTCGGAATTCTCCAGGAGTTCTGTTTAACTGGAGTTTTGTTTAATTGGAGTTTCGTTTAACTGGAGACACACATCTGCTGTATAGATGTGGCATATTTTCCAGTTAGTTATTGATGGTAGGTCCGAAAAGGGACCACCATAACGCCTAAAAACATCGGCTTGATCAGAATTTAGTTTATAGGATACATCTACATCATATCAACAGTCAGCTCGTTCTGATGGACAAACAATAATTTCAGAATGATCCTCTGTTTCTGTAAATGAAAGAATAACAACATATTCACCACTTCTTTAATATGTTTACATGAATTTGTTTTATAATTTCTGTGCTTACCGGTATTTACTTCATGTTCGTAATCGGCATTAGATACATTTCGTGTGATCGTAAACGGACTTTGCCACCGTGATTCTAGGCACCTCGCAGGCCTTGTCAACAAAAACAAAACCTCTTCACAAACTGATAAAAGTTCTTTCTGGCAGACTTGTTATACCAGTTCTTCAGTATTGCTTGAGATTCATACAATTGCTTATTATGGGCTAAATGAGCTAAATGCTTTTGAAGTTTATGTACGTACTCAATTATGATGATTAAGAAAATTAAGCACCATACAATATTCGCCCTTTATATTTTTCATTCGAGTTAAGTCCCATTTGGTAACTTTATGATAATATATCGGTTACGTTTTACAGTGATTGCGTTATGATCTACATAGCTCCGCCCGCATCACGAACCAAGCCGTTTTCTTCTGGCTTCCGTAGGAACTAAAAGCAAGAGGCGGCATGTGAAACTCTACTCACACACACACACACACACACTACTGATAATCGGCACTGCTGGTAGTTGGCCTAGTTATATGTATACTAGTACCGCTAAGATTCGGTACTGCCGTGGTAAGCCCACAAGTATTCCGTGTACATTCGGATGATTCTTTGAAATCAGCTGGAATGACTGTCAGAGGGAGTAGACAGATGTAAATGATGTACCCAAACAGATAGCTGCCTGCTATACTTCTGGTTAGTCTAGTAATGAGGGCGTAACACGATGAGCTATCGAAGCTCGTTGTAACGGCGGAGGCTGTTAATGCGAATCACACTACATCAGTGCGTTCTGGATTATTTGGATCTACGGTATAACCAGGACCTTCTATCACATGTCTGGATATACTGTCAGTAAGTGTTTTGGTGTCGTGCTGTTATAGTGGGCATTCTCGCAGGACGGCGATACATATTTGTTATGTTAATATTTCTAGCTAAATGTTATATTGTTATTTCGTTCCGCTCCCGTATCTGACGGGTCGGCTTATAAATGATTGCGTTGCATGTCATAATGATAATGTGTCTAACCCCTATCAGTTCCACCATATTGTATACGGATGTGTTTTTGGTGCTGTGGCATTTTCCACACTTTTGTATTTAAACCAAATGCGGTTTGTTAAACACGTGGTCAAATTATTAAATTAAAAGCTGCGGGTCCGATGCGCAGCTGTAGGTCTACGTTAGCCACGGTATCTTGTGGGTATGGTTGCAGAGTGGATACATGAGTACCATTACTGTAATTGTAGTTTCTGATTCTTTAAAACGATCAATACGTTTGCTGTTTGCCTGGATAAAATACAGAATAACAAGCTGTAAGCACGATGCGCATCTGTAGGTTTAAGTTGGAGAGTTGGCGTAACCTCACCACGCGTTGGTGCCCTATGAATGAACTAATTACACATACTCACTTGCCAAGGAATTATTTCTCTACGACGTGTAAAATGTTTATAAATAAAATTTTAAAATCTAACATGTCCACTTAATCTTCCTTTGCTTCCGGAGATTGTATTACAAAATAGTTCGAAAAGGGTTTGTTAAATGAATAATCATAACTTATTATAAGTTTTCAGTAGGAGTGATTATTGCGCATCATGACAGTACATGATTGATCAGTTGGCATTCTGTTCTTATATTACCCGATCTCTTATTTGATATTTTAATCTTATTGATAAGCTGCAAAGAGTAAAATGTTTTTTAGTATGTAATATTACAGAACGTTCTACTGTACCTAATATAGGTGACAGATCGCTGGTAAGTTTGTCTAGATATTTAAGAAGCGCGAGATTGCTTAAAATGGAGGGAAAAACCATATAACGAATCAACAAGTTGATTCCTTTTGCTAAAAAAGGTGACTCAGTATCAGAACAAAGAACTATAATGGTTCGTGATCATTTTATTTCCAGATGCTGTTCGGGTGTTTGCGATTAACTTCAAGGTAATAACTCACTCACTCGATCGTTATTATCTCATAGAAGAACGTGGAAGAGGCAGATACTTCCGATGAACTGAGTTAATTCTAAAAACAGTGAGATCTATTGTGATACAAACAAACGATGGCATTATGTCGATATGCCGCCTTCGTGAAGCCGAGGAGATTGTGGTTATATACAACTACAATCTTTCTACTTCTAGTCGTCATCATGATAATAGATCGCAAAGGATTTATATCGCTGCAAGTCATTATCCAGGGTACATTGTGCTTTCTAAAAATACGCTTCCCATTAAAACTCGAGCAAATGATAAACTCGTGTAGGTGTCCATCGTGCGATGATCAAAACTTGCTACAGACAGAGTTAAAGATCGGCCCTAGTTCTCGATTATGGGACGGGCTTCACCTTGATCAATTGGAGTCGCTACAAGGTCATTTAACAGAAGGCAGCACAAAAGAGGGAAGAAATAGAAAGACTAAAGTGGGAACAGCGTATCATCCATCTATGAATGCCACCTATCGTCGAATGATGAAGGATCTGATCGTCGTCTTTAATGACGTTGCGAAAAAGCACAACGTGACGTACTTCTTGTATGGCGGCTCGCTTATTGGTTCTTATCGTCATCACGGCATGATACCGTGGGATGATGACGTAGATATTGCTGTTTATGAGAAGCATAAGCCCAATCTTAAGGTAGCCTTCTCAAGCCTATCGAAGACCTTCAAAGGTATTGTCACTAATTACAGGTGGAAGCTGGCTTATCGCCATTTGCCTCTCATACGTAAAGGTATATCTTGGTCGTATCCTTTTCTTGATATATCGTTCTTCCGTCTAACATCTGACAAGGTATCCGATGCTGACACGCCTTGGGCTGATCGTGGCTTCCGGTATAAAATCTGTGACGTATTCCCATTGGTTGAGCGGCCATTTTGGGACTTGTGGCTTCCAGCTCCGAGAAGAACGGATGCCATTCTTAAGGCTACTTATGACCTTGACATGTGTGTATCATCGTCATATTCACATTCTCTTGAGATTTATTTAGAACAATCATTCAGTGTGTCGTGTAATACTCTAAGGGAGTACTATCCTTTTGTAGTAAGGAGAACAGTAAATGGAACCGTTGAAGCGGAACAACTAATGCTCAACAATAGTTTTATTCAGACAGTAATGGTGAAGAAATGAGAGAGAGAGAGAGAGAGAGAGAGAGAGAGAGAGAGAAAGCTAGGCAGAACTTTTATGGGGAATTTATTAATCGAGGTTAATGTTAAACTATTGCTCCAAATTATTTCTTTTCTAAAATATATCTTATTCGTTATTCATATTTCTACGTTTACGACCCGTAGATAAATAGAATAATCTCTTTGCATCCTTTCCCTTAAAAATGAGTCGGTGTTTACAACCAAATCACGTTTTATTGATTTACGGTTGACAAACTCCGATGTTATTTTCCGCCTTTTGCTTTCATTTAATACTCCCAGTTATCACCAAAGAAGAAGGTTCCTTTATCTCTGTTGATAAATAGCAGTTGTGTATTATATGTGTAGGACCATGTCTCGTATAGTGAATTAATGTTTCCCTTACATTCACAACATTCACCTAATGGTCAACTACCTACAACATAAATTATACGGCAGTTAATATTTTTACACTTTGAAGTTACATGTTGAAGCTAACACACACACACACACACACACACACACACACACACACACACACACACACACACACACACACACACACACAACACACACACACACAACAACACACACACACACACATACATACATACACACACACACACACACACATATATATATATTGTGATATTAAACATCTAGTAGCGATTAGCATACAGAATGTGATATTTGTTTTCAAATTTGACGAAAATATTGTATTCCGGAAAATAAAATTGTACAAATAGCAGGTATTTTCAAATTTGACATATTATGTAGGAATCTCTAAAAATTCGTTTCTACAAAAGAAGGAAGTAAATGATTAGATTTTATATTCAATATATTCTTACATAAATTTTGCATTCCCAAATAACAATGATTTTCACTGTTCGCTTTTTGTGGGGTAATAATTAAATATATAATAATAATAATAATATTAATAATAATATAAATGATGATGATGATAATAATAATGAAACGTGTTTGTTTTATTAAGTATGCTAGTGAATTGTTATATTTCCTACTTATTACTGATATCTTATTACTTCTTTGACCAAATTTAGATTGTTAAGATATAGAATTGTCACAGAAATACGACTATAGATTAGGCTGAAATATATTATGCATACCAGGAGGGATGGTACTATTATGCATTCCAAGCGACTATTGATAGTATCTAATAAATTGTGTATGCTGCTTGAAGAAGGTTATTTATTCAATTATATAATTAACATAGTATTTGTATAAAGCACCCTAGACATCCAGTGTAAAAGGTTCTGACTAACATATTTAGGGTATCAAATAATAATGAGCGTGTAATATGAGTTAACAGAAATAACCTAGGGAAAGTAAGATGGTATATATATATATATATATATATATATATATATATATATATATTAACACAGTTGTTTTAACACAGTGAATAATTTCTACAGAAAATATCTAAGAACAACTACCTTTACAACTTTAACGTTGTAAGATATTTATATCTTCAAATGCCCTTTGGAATAATGGGAAAAGGTATATAGTATCAGCTTTAATTAAATTATCCCTATATTGGTAATCATAAAAGCAGCACTTTGTACTTTATGGTTTTAGATGAATCAAATGTCATAAAATCGTATTACGAAAATATTCAGTTAATTTTAATAATCCCAAAACTGTCTTAATTCTTTTTAATGGCTTTAGATAAATGAAAAGTGCACATTTCTGTCAACTATTATCAAGAGCTTACATCATTTCCGCCAAATATAATTTTAAGTAAATCTGAACTAAGTAGTTCATTTATTTAAGTGTCCAATGAACAACATTCTAGACTTAGTGAAGAAATGGAAAAGCCCTTTTATAATAATTGGACTGCCTATAAGCAATGCTTACCTTCTATCTACAAAAGCCACTTATCGTCAACTTATGAAAAGTTTCATCGTTCTCTTAAAGAAGAATAGAAGGTTTACTTAATGATGCTTATGACCTTGGCATATATATCTCATTTTCAAAATTAACATTCCAACAAGAAGTAGTTAGAGCGATCGGTTAGGATTCCCATCACTATTCTAAAGGATTATCACCCATTTGTTGAGAGAGGGAGTGGAGAGAGAAAGAGAGAAAGAGAAAGCGAGAGTTATCAAGTAATTTGTTTAATCAAAACAAAACAAACATGTATCAAGGGACTATATAAAGCAGTACTCTTACTCTTACTTTGTAAGATGATGACATTGTGTGTTTGCGTGGGTTTGTGTGTGAATGTGTGGTGGACTAATATTATACTCATTGCCAAGAGGAATCTCTCCTGTGTCTACAATACAAGACATTCTCTATCCGTTTATGGGAGCAATCAATAACCATAGTAATATCCCTTATTTCCATTTTATAGGATGGGAGTCAACCTCTACAATTAAATCAAGTCATTGATTTACAGAATTTCAGTTACAACCATCAGTTATCATTAGAGATACAGCCTCTGGTTGTATTCTTAATAATCTACTCATTTCTACAACATGCATGCAATTTAGACGCCGATTGGTTCCATAAATACACGAAGTAGATGTTTTCTTTGTGTAGACTTGGCACATTTAGCCAGCTCCCCGAATATGTAATACACTACAATAATTCATATACTTACAATGTCAAATAATATTTGTCACAAATCATGAAATCCCTATGCTATATGTTTAAATATATGCATCAACTATTTAAAAAAGTAACATGTTTCCAGGTTGCAATTGTATACGTAGACATATATAGTTTCGAGCTTTCTAACTATTTGTCATCCATCCATGATTCTGTCACTGAGCGTATCTATCTATCATCAAATCGTTAAAACCGCTGCTCAGTTTTCCATCTGAAAGGCAATACAGATAAAATAAAGAGCTTATTTCTTTAATAGTTATCCTTAGCTGATTTGGACTCAGCAAATTCTAATGTCTGACATGATATATTTTATGGGGTTGATATAACAAATTCATCATGCTAATTGGTTTTTGAATAATTCATTAAGACAGCTTTAATTTGACGCATATAATAATAATAAAATAATAATAATAATAATTAAAATAATTAAAATAATTAAAATAATAATAATAATAATAATAATAATAATAACAACAATAATGACAATAAAGTTTGGCATTTCCCTGTTATGTTTAACACACCCGATGCTTTCTGCTAGCACCATTTGATACAATGCTTATGCGAATTCAAAAACAAGTAAACGAGTCAGTCTTAAATGAACTTTTTGATTTATTCTTGTGATTGCTTAAAGCTGAAATGCGTCTCTCTCCTCTCTCTCTCTCTCTCTCTCTCTCCTTTTATATATATATATATATATATATATATATATATATATATATATATTTTTTCAATGAATGCTTATGATTTCTTACATGCAAATTCAAATGTATATCTGTAAGCTTGAGTGATTGGTAAAAGGTTTTAAATATTTAAGAAATATAAATACATTACCGGACGCTACAAAATTAACAATATTATTCTAGTGAAAGAAATATTTCCGATTAGGACAGATACCGATATATTTCATACCTAAAGTCAAAGATCGTATGTCTTATTTTACCATTAAAGAGAACTATACATTTCTTGGAAATAGTCCCCTTAATTATTGCAATGCAAATTGCAAAATGTCACTTTATAGCGAGTTACTTTTAATTATATCTATAAATATCAACTTTTTCTATATAGGTGCAATGTCTTCTACTTGTAGGCCACTATTTTCATTGTTTAGCATATATAGGACATTACGTTTGCATGGTGGTTAGAACACAGAATTGCAAAATGTTCCAAGTTAGGATTGTGTTTACAGGATTTGTTTTTATCGGTAAACGATCCTCGGCTATATGTCTGAGTAAACAGGAATTTGCTTTTAAAATGACTGAGGCACGAAATTGCTATGGATAATGCATAAATAAATTACACCCCAATATATTTGTCCTATTAATGTATGCATGTCATGCATTCTCCGAAGATATAGCTTTCAGTATATTTGAATTCTACCAGTGACCAGCAATTAAACTCAAACATCAAGATTTGGTAAATTCCAAATTCAATTTATCATTGATCTTGATAAAATATTTCAACTTTTTCTTTACAACCCGAAGCAATTCACAATCGTATTACCTATAGGGATTTATCCCTGAATACATAATTTATGGATATATCTATCACATCTTTAATTAATAATATTTTTACATTTGTTTCTAACATTGTATCATTTTGCTTTCAAAAAGAATATACGTGTTTCATTAAAACAAATTCGCGATAAAATAAAAGATTATATATGTATTTGTAGGTCAACATGGGCACAATAATGATTTAAATAGAAAATTGAAAAGTATAAGAAACAAAATTACCAGAAAAGCATGCCATTTTGAATTTTGTTTTGCAATGATCCCACGTCAATGGAAAGTGACACACTACTTTTCGGTCATGTCTTAATGAACCAAAGAGAGTGGAATAAAATAATCTAAAACTCTCCAACCAATATTTATCAGACAATGAACTGTCTAGCTGTTAATTGATGCCAACTTTATTGTGTCAAGTTATTCATGTATTATTAGCTCGATTTCATAAAAAAAATCAATATATGTTATCTGAATTAAGGATGTTCATGATTAAAGAATATAGAAATGCACGTATCTAATTCAAATAAAATAGCACACATGTCTATGTGTTAATTAGACAACCCCTATCTGTTTTACAGTTTACCTATGTTGTATAAATGGCAAGATGTATATACAATAGACCACTGGACCACAATATGTGGTAGTAAGATTGAAATAGTATTAACGTATTATATCCTTATACTGAAATAACTGATTATATATTACCAGCATAATATTTAGCGATAGAGTGTCATCAACCAGGTTAAAATAAATCAATAAATAATGCACACATACATATTCAGTGACACACCCATATGTAATGAAACTCGTAACATTAGTTCAGTATCTATAACCAAATGGGACATCTAGAATTACACTTAAAATATTGGGAATAATACAATTACAATTACAAACAAGATTTGACAGGTAAAGTGGATAGTATTGGTCAGGGTTGGGGAGTTTTCATGACCAAGGCAATCGATTACGATTACGATTATTTGAGAATACTATGATTACAATTACGATTACATTCATTCTTAATATAATCGATTACGATTACATTGTAAGGTAATCATTATTACAATCATGAATACAATGTATATAATACAAACATGAATGTGATTTACAAGTACCAGGTAAGTTGTGTATAATATATAGGATAATTAGAATATAGTCAAATCATCTACTCCGGCCATCTCTGTAATTTGACCACATCTGTAAATGGACTACGTTTTCACAGTCTTATAGTATATTGCTATGTGTTAAAATTGTATTTTTGCTTCTGTAACTCGATCACCTCCCAATTGTGTACTTCGACCTTTGATCACCGTCTAATACCCACATTTGTCAGGCCGCATATCGACCTGGTGCTAACATGTAATTTTGTTTATGTTCACTGACGCAGCATACCTTAATTTAATTGGCTGCTTGTCATCTGATTGCTGATCAATCGGGGTCGTTTGAAGCTGTAGTTAAACCGATAGTGTCCCAAAGAAGCCATGCACGATTGCTGGCTGTGTGACTAGCTTGGACATAACCGTGTGAAAACAACACGAGTTAATCTGAAATGCCTGTTTATATGACTTATAACATTGGCTACATCTAAATCACATTTTCCTTTAATGTTCATAGAACTAATAAACTGACAAATCATCATGTGTATACATATGACAGCAATTCGTCAATGAGTAAATCAGTTCTGCTATTATCTTCTGCCTTATATTTGGCATGATATAACATGGTAAATAATCAAACACCTCGTGTAATCGTGAAAGTATTCGCTGATTACGATTACATTTACGATTGCGATTACAGTGCATCTGGAAATCGCTATTACGATTGGTTGAGAATAACTAATACGTCAAATGTAGGACGTATCTTAATAAAATAAATTAACTAATACTAATGGGATATTTATTTGCATACGTGATTATTTACATTAGTTTTCAGATTTTGTTGTCGTCTTCTTAGGAAACATTAGTCGAATTTGTCATACAATATAGAACCCTGACTAATAAGGATGACTTTGGTCTTTCATGGTGATATACTTTTTGAATAATTTTTATTTCCTGAAATAGTATGAAAATGCCTGATCAAGCATCCAGCGCAATTTACTTTGATTTTACTATATTCATAATTCACATTGTTGTTTGTATATTTCCATAGCTATAATAATTATAAAACAATAAGTAATATTTTCGAAAGTATGGGATTTACTCATATTTGTATTGTAGACACAAATAAATAAATAGTTGACACAAAATTGAAAAACAATTAATATCTCATCAGTTGACATGAGAAGGGCAAGCTTATTTCTGTTATATTTTAGCATGTTTATATTTAGCAGTGCGAGTTGCTTTTAAAATAAAATACACTATGGACGACATTGCTCTTTGATATAATTATAATTATGTAAATCATGTTAACTGATTGTTGCTTTATAGAATCACCAATTAAATATTTTAAATTACACTGTATTTTACCGCTTGTCTACCCATAAGTTGTGTCTGTAAAGATTCATATTGGAATGTATTTACTATATCGTTATCCTGAATTGTATGTTTTTAATTAGATATTCTTGATTAAGAGTAATAATCAGGATCTTATTGCATACTATCTGAGAGCTAAACTACAAGTTTATGTTATTTTTCAAGAACGAAATGCAAAATAATGTTTCCAATATACGTAATGCAGTATGACATCTTAATGTTTTTTAAATGCCTGTAATTCGATTAAGAATACTTTTATTGTGCCTGTTATTGTGTGCATTAACTACTTATAAGCCAGTTTTTATTGTATTAAATTTAGTAGTCAAAAATAACTGTTAACAATCTCTAATTATCATTATAGGTGTTGAATGTCTCCATTTCATTTACAATTTTCTATAGTTTAACTTATTATGTATTTGATATTAGGAATATAATGCTTAAATTAGGCGGGTATTCGGTTGCCCGTTATAATAATAATAATAATAATAATAATAATAATAATAATAATAATAATAATAAGAAACTTCTATAGCGACAATATCCTCGAAAAGAATCCAGCTCTGTGGCGCACCGAGTACAAAGGTTGGGCAAACTCGTAGTCCGGGTACTTCAACCATAATCAGATGACAAGGAAACTTAGGAAGGACAAGTGAGTCTGAAAAGGTGAGTTTGTAAATGGTGACGGAAAGAAACTATGCTATTTGATGACTTAACATGTTCAGATAGTGAATTTCAAAGAGTAGGGACAGCAACTGAAATAGCACGAGTCCCAGCATGAGTCTTAACCCTTGGGAACAGACAACAAGTGAAAACCAGATGAATGGAGTTCTCTGGTCGTGGGTGCTAAAGAAAGCATGGAAATTAGACATACAGGTTCTCCAGAAGAAAGAGTTTGATAGGCAATAATGCAGAGTTTGAAAATGATGCGAGATTTAATAGGGAGCCAGTGAAGAGATTTCAGAAGTGGAGCACAATGGGAAAACCGTGGAGAGTTCGTGTGACAATCCTAGGTAAGCAGTTCTGAACACACCAAAGTTTTAAAATATCCTTAGATGCAATGTTATAAAGTAGATAGTTGCAGTAATGAAGCCTACTAGCAATGGTTGGGCAACTGAAAGAGAAATATAGCGCCGAATACAGTTAAGGTCACGAATACCATAAAAGCAGGAGCGACATGTCAGAGAAACATATTTTCTGAAATTAAAGTCACTATTAAATGTAACACTAAGATTACGTACAGTGTCTGGTGGTGTGATGCTTTGACTAAGGATGTTCGTAGGGAAGAAACGAGTAAGTTTGCTGCGTTGTCTGGTGAAATCTGTTTTGTTGGCATTGAGCCTAAGTTTATTGTTTGCCATACAGCCAGAGATACCACTGAGACAGTCAACAAGTTGTTTAAGGGAAAGATCAGTGTCTGCTGTGAATAAAGATATGTATATTTGGGTGTCATCTGTATATAAACGATGGTCTAATTTATAGCTGTGAATAAGTTAGCTTAGTGGTGTGGTCTACAGAGTAAACAATAGTGATCCAAGAACAGTGCCTTGAAGAACACCGCAAAACAAAGGCACTACCTTTGAAAAACATTTTCTTTTTTATTGATTGAAACCTATTTATTAAGAATGAGCAGATCCAGGTAAGTGCTGTGCCTATTATGCAATACCAATCAAAGAGGCGATCTAGAAGAACAGAATAATCAATGGTGTCTACAGCTGACGATATTGTTCTAAATTATTTTCGGTATCCTGTTACTATAGTTGTAGGGATAACGACAGTTAATAAGTTGAATTCACGTTCTTATTATATTGTATCAATAACAAAAGCAATAAGCTTTGAACTTCTTGAAGCCATTGCTTTCATAAAATAATTTACCATTTAAGAAATAAAAGTTGGTTGAGTTGACCTTTGAGATGGGTTACTTGTCGTCGTCTCTGGAGATAACTGGGATATATGATCTCGGGGTGTCTTCATAGAGTAACATAACTCAGAACTATATAGTTGATGAAGGTTGTAACTCATATGGTGGAGGTTGGCAGTATAGTATTCAAATCACGGCACCTATTTAATATAAACAATTGGTGTCATTTATCTGAGCCCAATTAAATACACTATTGTTCTCCTTACGTTGTAATAGATTAACATTTCCTTTGCGTTTCTGATACACGCACTTGAGAGACACTTAGACATGTAATTAATATCTATATATTTTATATTAATAATATTTCATCATACTGAAATGCCACACCACACATACAACACACACACCACACACACATATAAACACATATATTATATATATATATATATATATATTATTTATGACTCTTCACATGTACACATGTGTTCTAACAGAATAGACTTTAATTAAATTAACACCGTTGATTGATATTATAGCGACAAACGACATATTGTGCAAAATCTTCTAAAACTTAATGATAATGAAACAAATATTATATATTTGGCATTGCCACATTGTGTTAAATCACTAAAGACTCCAGCATTACAGATGGGTGCAACTTCGATTACCCCTAAAGGGTCAGTAAACAATCTAGGTGTTATTTTTGACAAATGTATTAACTTGTATGAACAAGTCATATCAATATGCCGAGCTGCCTACTACCATCTTAAGAACATCCACTGTTTAAAAACATTCTTGACACACAAAGCACTGCAACTATAGTCCATGCCTTTGTTACATCTCGTATATACTATTGTAACTCCCTGTTATACGGCATATCTAATTATAACATCAATCGCCTTCAGCTCAAATACTCGAAAATATTATCATATCACCCCAATTCTTAAAAAGCTACATTGGCTACCTGTTAGAAAGCGTATCCATTTCAAGATTTTATTAATAATCTATAAATATATTAATGATATGGCGCCAGAATACTTGTGTGAACTGGTTTCCATTAGAAAGTCATCCCGAAAACTCAGGTTATCCATTCATATACTATTACAGGTGCCAGTGTTTCGGCTGAAGTCATATAGTGATTGTGTGTTTGTGGAATAGGTTGCCGCCAGAGATGAGAAATGCTTAACATTTTTAATCTGTTCTAAAACTACACCTTTTCAAGTTCGCTTTCATAGATAAATAATAACTAACTTTTAAATCTCTTAGGGAGTTTTTTACAGACATATTATTTGGGGTATTATTATATTACATATTATTTGTACAGCGCCTTTGAATGGCTCCTGTTAGTAAGGGCGCTTTATGAAATATACATTTATTACTTTTTGGAAATCTTATTGAAATGGTACGTTCGTTAGCAATTCGTTGAGATTCAAGTCGATTCAAGTTTTCTGGTCATTCTTGTTGAAATTCCCCAAAAGAGTAATTCCTTTCTCCATAACTGACACCTAATCTGAATTAATCAAAGAGAAGGCAGGTTTGTAAATGTCTAGAACTTAAGATACAACTCAACCTTCTTTTTAATATATATCCAATTTTACATTTCCCATAATAATAATAATAATAATAATAATAATAATAATAATAATAATAATAATCATAATAATAATAATTATTATTATTACATTCGTTATATTTCATATCACATAATTATTATTATTATTATTATATTCACTATATTTAATTTCAGTCAAATTACACTTGGAAGCTTGTCATTGTATAAGCTAACTGATAAAAGTGGAATCCATCACTTGTAAGAAACTGGGCAATTGTTTGTGCATTTGCCCAAAAGTACCCTTGCAGTGTTAAACACTAAGCCAGTTGGTAAACGGCGACCAGCTGTGACTCAACAATCTGTACTTTCATCTCGGTTGTCCATATCTAAACCAGCTGGAAAATATACTATATCCATAAGAACTGCTACGTTGTACTAGAATATGCAACTAGAAAACATCCCTGGTTACGTAATAACTACGTTATTACGTTATTACTTGCATAACCCAAATACAACCAAACAATTACGTCATCATTACATTATATGTTAGCTGGGTATTAGTTCGGAAGCAAAAGCGACGTTCTGATTGGCTGCTTATTCTTCTTATTTTATTGACTCGATCCCGCTAGTCGGCCTGGAGCCTGGTTTTATAAATATCTTGACTATTTTATGGTGACCTGTATATCTTCAAATGTATTATTTGTAGTTAGACATTTAATAATTTCCTTTATGCCAGTAATATTTTCCTATTGTTAACCAAATCACCTCATCAAAGTTTGGAGGATACTTATATCGTAAAATTACAATTAGTTTCATGCATGATATATATATATATATATATATATATATATATATATATAAACAGACCAACAGATATAAAGGCAGGTAGCTAATAGGTTTGAGAGAGACCCAACGTCAAGTCATACTAATGTTGCATAATTTAATTTCAGCATTTAAAACAAAAGTATATTTAAATGAGCTGTCATACAAATCGAAGTTGGTCCACGGCCATAAAACAAATTGTAACTTTGAGCTAATACTGTTGGGCATGTGAGCCAAATTGGTTGATGTCGTAGAATATATATATATATATATATATATATATATATATATATATATATAAGAGAGAGAGAGAGAGAGAGAGAGAGAGAAGAGAGAGAGAGAAGTAACATAACTGATATACACTTATAAGAAACGGGGTAATGTCAAGGAATATAATCGAGCTCAGTGGCGCAAGTAATACAGGGTGTGGCCAAGCTGATAGTCCAGGTACAATGCACAGTTCAACAAATGATCAAATGCCGTGAACATTTAGGAAGGACAAGCATTTCCAAAAAGGTTAGTTTTCAAACGATAACGGAAATAAAACATGCTATTTGATGACGTAATATGTTCAGGGAGTGAATTCCAAAGAGTACGGATAACAATTGAAAAGGTATGAGGCCCAGCATGAGTTTTAACCTTGGGAAAGGTAACAATTGAAAACCAGATGAACGGAGCTCTCTGGGCTTCGGTGCTAAAAAAGTACTTAGAATAGATATGAAGATTCTCCGGAAGAAAGACTAGCAAAAGTATAGAGTTTGAAAAAGATGCGACATTGAACAGAGACCAAATGAAGTGATTTCAGTACTAGCCCTGGATGAAAAAATACCGAGACACCCCTAGCTAATCAGTTCTGAACATACTGAAGTTTTAGAATATCCTTAGATGTGTTGTTATAAAGAAAGGAGTTGCAGTAATCAAGCCTATTAGTAATCAGTACTGTCTTAATAGTATTGGCGACTGAAAGAGAACCATAGTGCCGAACACGTCAAAGGTAACGAATACGATAGTAACAGCAGCAACATGGCGGCGAAACATGTTTTCTGAAATTAAAATTTGGGCAACTGAAAGATAAATATAGCGCCGAATACAGTGAAGGCCATGAATACGATAGAAGCAGAAGCGACATGTCAGAGAAACATATTTTCTGAAATTAAAATCGCTATCATATCTAACACCAAGATTATGTACATTACCTGATAGTGTGATGCTATGATTAAGGATGGGCGTAGCGAAGAAACTAGCTGCATTATCTGGATGCACCTATAATGATGAAATCTGTCTTGTTGACATTGAGGCTAAATATATTGTTTGTCACTTAGCCAGAGATATCACCGAGATAGTTACCTAGCTGTTTAAGGGAAAGATCAGTGTCTGCTGTTGATAATGCTATGTATACTTGGGTATCATCTGCACATAATTAGCAAAAATGTAGGGATAAGATCAAGTTCACAGGACTTATTAAGGGATCATAAAATAAACTTAGCAACTTCAGTAAGTAAGACTAGTTTAAACACTATGCAAGGGTGACGTATAACTGGAAAATCGACATTACAACTCGAAGCACAACCCGGAAAAGAAGCTTGAATTTGGGTGATCTTATTATTAAAATGTTTGGATGCAGAATATTACTTTATTTATCCCAGGCACCTTTCTAACATAAAATAATAGGCCACATATTTAACAGCGACCAGTTATGATCCAACAACTCAACTGTTATTCCGATTACTATTATCTAAGCCAACTGATGCCTTTCGGCAGACTGAGTTTCTGAGTCAAAAGTACGGAAATACATGACTACCTATATCAACTGGACGAGGAAACATACGATAAACTCAAAAATAGTAGCTTCTGATTATTTTATATTTAGGCGAAATGCGTTGCATCGGTTACCAACTGTCGTCTCTGGTTAGAAACAGCTATGGCGCCAATTGTTAATTCGGGATAGCAACTTTTCACTAACGGTAACTACTGGAAATATTTCAGCAATTTTTTCGTATTAGACGGAGCTCAGACTTGTATTTCAGCTGAACGATTGAGTCTTTCCAAATGACTTAACCCAACATTTATCAGTGATTGGGCGGACATATCTTTTAAGAAGAATGACACAGCCAAGCTTTCGTTATTCGTGTTCATCCGTAGGGACCTTTAGTATAGGTTTCAATGGATTAAATATATGATTTTAACATTAAACTTTTAAATGAATGTAAATTGATTTTAATGAAGATTCTTAATATTTAATGTTGATATAAAGGGTAATTTGCAAGTTTTAGAAATATAATTATTTCTTGTACCAATCTTATATGTATCACCTATATGTTTTTAATTAAACCATGTCATTACCTTAGAGTATTAACACCCTTGCCATTTACATGTAGTAAATATTGCATGAATGACTGATTCAGAAAATAAAATAGTTCACTTTCAATACAGTATATCATACATAAATACCAATGTTACAATAATAAGAACCACCCATTGAATTATAATTTATGTGATCATTGATTTTATTCATTGACATTGTGATGTTAGGTGGCAAAGGTTCTATACAAATAAGTTTGAACTAGACAGGCCGGACCATGACAGTCATACGAATGGCGCTGACCGTTATTTCGTTTAGTGGCATATATATATTGGAAGAAGTCTATGTTATTTTTATTAAATCCAAAATTATGATCTGAAGATCACACACCCTTAATGGACTATAAATAAAGTCAAAATATAGCTGTTAAATAGCCTATATACAGCTTTCCACGAAGACATTTATCCACCACTAGACGCGTAAATCGGCATCCAACGCAGTGATTCTTAGACGTCTAACGGGAAACTGTAGTGTGAATTTTAGCCGCATGGTGGCGCCAGGAGTAAATGGATCGGTCTATTACGCATAGTTTTCACTGAGACACTGTCGTATTATATGGCACCAGATTACTGAGATCGATATGAGCATTTATGTTGACTTGCTCCTATAGCAACATCTGAGTAATTAGTATAACACATTCTCTGATCCAAAATAAGTCAGTTCTCAGGTTCCATGTAGATATTGGGAAACAATAAAACTTAGCATCGTCTCCGCCAGAGCAGCGGATGCTTACAGCAACTAGTTCTATCGTCACAATTTCAGGTCTTATTTATCAAAGTAAGGAGGAATGATGAAATGTGCCATACCATGGCTCTTCTAGAAAAGGACTAAACACCACCCACTTACTTTAATTATCATGTCTTATAACTGTCATCAAATCAGCAATCGATGCGTTTGCTGGCAATATTTCACAAAATACTGTAATTATGACTTATTAAATTTGCACTCTTATATAACAAAAACTGAAAATAATTTGAATTCGTAGCTTCAAAATGTTAAAACTAAACAAATTTAATCTAAAATTAAATACATGGAGGCATAATTTCACCCAAAATAAAAGCAATCTTAACGTTCATGGCTCAAGTGAATCATTTTGTATCCAAAATATGGCTGGCTGTTTAATGATATAATAACAAACTCATGGTAAACCTATCTGTAATGACGATTCCTTCGTGAATTATATTTCTCTGAATAAGTGAGGAATATAATCAACGTCTCTGTCTTTTACTGGCATCAATTTCTAGCGGTCTTTCCTCACTGCCTAAGCATTCTGAACAAATAATATATATTTCTATTTCAAATGTAACTTTATGTAACGAATTTACGTCTCATGATGGAATGGCAAGAGGGCTGAAATAAGATAAAACAAGTATGGTGGCTAGTGAAAGCCGTTCCTTGTAGATTATATACAGCAGTAACCTTCAATATGATTATAATGTGTTACATCTCTTAGGCAAAATTACAAAAAATGGCAATGATGTTGAGACTAATCGAAATCTTCAATATTAGTAAAGGTCTTGGTTTTATTTCACCTTACTTAATTAAGTGGATCTTGATTCCCACAAGGTATTAGTAAAGTGGCCTTGGTTAGAGAAGCCACATTTCACCGGAAGACCAACATGGTGAGCATTCCCGTTTGTTCGGGTGATTTTGCGGAGTTATTTAAGCCTCAGCTAGTGACAGCGTCGACTCGTAAGACGTTCATCCTTATGGAGACGCGGTCAACTTCCAAATCGTTGGAGCGTGGACCAGCCACAGAGGACGAACAAAAAATATCCCGAAGCGTAAGTCTGCCACCGACTAAAAGGGGAGAAGGTAGTAAAGGATGCATTCCGGATATGGTATGGATCCATAAAATAAACAAGTCAACAACCACAAAACACTCATCCTCGTCAAACAGGAACTCCCACATTTTCATTGTTTTCAGCGTGTTTTTTATAGCCATATAACACTGAAACCTCACATATTGGAATTAAGAAGTGATTATTAATTATGAAGTCGTGCTATTAATTTCAAACTAGTCCACGAAACAGGAATTACCGGGTCTGGACACAAAATGTTGGAGTTCCTGTTTCGTACACTTGTTTGAAATTAATAACACGACTTCCTTATTAATAACCACTTCTTTATTCCGATATGTCCGGTTTCAGTGTTGTGCGGATATATAAAAACACCTTGAAAACAATTGAAATAATACGTACGTAACTGTGCAATATAACATAACATACACTGTACAACAATTAAAATCAAATACTCTGTGAAACAATTTATCAAAGTCAAACAATACATGTATATTTAATGCTGGACTGGATATATAAAATATAATGATATAGTTACAACGAATATTCAGAACTCTGTATATTTTAGTAATAATACATGTATCTAGAATAACATCAATGGATAAAAAATATATTTACACATGGTTACCATAAATATAAAAACACAATCCAATAGCTCACCCATTGGGGAAATACACGGGATATTGAAATACAATGGCATAGGCCTCAGTTTTCCACCATACAATCTATTTTCATTAAAATATGAATTATCAAAATTAAACTAATAATTCCCGAATCTCTCTTGAAGTTGACTGCTCAAAACCTTATTTCATACTGAGAATTTTTCGTAAGCATGTGACTCCCTCGGTCACCACAATAACGCTGCCACCTGGTGAATAAATACTAACTAACAAATATATGTACCCATTATGATCAACATAACCACAATCATAATAAACGAAATAAACATACTAAGTAATATTAGAGTTATAAAAGCTGACCCTGCTACATAAATATTAGCAAAAATATTCAGCTAACCACAATAGAATTATAATAATAATGACATTATAGTCTTACGGATAATAAATGAGTGGTGCAGAAACACCTATGCTCCAGAGAATGTACAGACATGAAAATAAATATGGAATATATTTTTATTCGTTGCATTCTTTTGTGGAATAGCATATTAGGACCAGTTAGTTAGTGTTTATTATCTATACAATGGTATCGGCGTAATCATTGATACGTGACGAGTATTTTTCCATGTGTTTTCAACACATGGTATTGTTTTAAGTGAGTGGGTGACCAAATAAAACACACAAGGTCCATGTGGCGTGATATCTGAGGCTTTGTAAATAAAGGGGTTGAGCTATTGATATCTGTTGTTGTACTCGGGCGTGCCGGCGCAATTTTGGGCATCTTTCTTGACATCATGGTCTGTCATTTTAATAAAGGAATTTATCGACGAGTTCTTGCCATGTGACGTATGGGTTCCAAACAGAAGGTGATTGCCCAAGCTCTTGGAATAGCACAGGAAACAGTCTCAAAGGTGCTTAAGAGAAATCGTGAGACGGGCGTACCCACACACAGAGCTAGACAGGGGCGTCCTCGTAAGACAACAAAAAAAAGAAGATCGTTATCTGGTACGTTTGTGCCGATATGGGCATGCCAAGTCAGCAAACACCCTTCGTGCTGAGTGGTTGCGGTTCACTAATATTCCTGTATCCAGAATGCTAGTGAATCTGTGATTGATCCGTGCAGGTTACTTCGAAGAGACTTCTGAAGAAACTTTTATTGTTGCAAAGATATCGACAGGCGCGTATGGATTGGGCTAGAAATCATCTCTAGTGGCGACCAGGTCATTGGCAGCATGTCATCTTCAGCGATGAATCCGGATTCCTACTTTACCAGATAGATGGTTCGTATCCTGGTTCGCAGACAGCAACATGGGGCCTATAATGAAGATTACAACGTACCTAGAGTCCAAGCAGGGCCGGTGGAGTTACCATATGGGGTGCTTTCCACCATGGTGAAAAATTTGACCTTTACGTCGTCGATGAAAACCTGGATCAGTACTAGTACGTGCAGATCCTGGAGGAAAGTTATTACAATTTGCTCGTTTGACATTTGAGCATAATTTTGTGTACAAAGATGACAATGCCAGGCCTCACAGAACTCGCACAGTGGTCAAATTCATGGAAACTGAAGGGATCGAACACATGGAATGGCCAGCAGTGTTTCCGTATATGAATCCTATAGATAACATGGGGGTAGTCTGAAGTAACACGCACCATGTATGACAAGCTCTGCCCCTTCAAACCCTGGCAATCCTGATTGACAGCATGCCTCGACGAGTACAAGCTTTGCACGATGCCCGTGTGCCTTATTTAACACTCTAAACAATCAGAACGTTTGAAGTCGATTTTCTGACAAATTCCTGCTTTATTTAATGCTTTATTTATTTCATTATATTCATCATGATCAAGAATACCCATAGTCTTTCAAGTGCATCAATATATTCCTCATATGGAAATTATATCGATAAATACATAAAATTCACATATCCTGATACTTTCGCTGGAAAAACATAATTCTAAGTACGAAATAACAAAACAATAAAATTATATTCCATGTTTTTTTTTTCAAGTCTGTAAAACAAACTTGATTTTTTCCCGTTTCAAACTGTCTCCCAGAAAGAAACTGCTGCATACAGTTTGCTAAGACAAAATGAAATTCGTTTTCAATTACTGTTATATTATTGACATATTGACAATATTTACATATTGCTTAATCTCCTAGTACTGAAACAATACTATGTCGTCCAGACCCAATAGCCTGTGGGTGATTGCTACATTTAAATTTTGCCATAATTGATATCAACTTTCTCTGTTTCAAAACAACGAACTGCTTAGCTGATTCAAAAGTATATTTTATATTGTCATATAATTGTAATTCTTATTATTCTCTAGTTATCAAGTCATTCATTTGTATAACAATCTTTTATTCCATATCTTAACAGAGTACTAAATACTACATCATTAACTCATTGTGCTTCCCATACCTCATGTTTTGGATAATCTACTATTTTGCAATCGTAAAGTTATCAACCAAACGTTTGTGCATTTACATAAATAAACAATACACAAATTATCTCTACCACATTATATTATTGATTCACATTGCTTAGACGGTGAGGGAAGATGGTTATAAATTGATGACAGTGAAAGTCTAAGTCACAGATTATACTCTTCACCTTTGCAGCCAACTGTAATTCACGAAAGAAGCCTCATTACAAATAAGTTTACCATAAACATTTAAAAAGCAACCAGTTAATCATCATCGTTATATAGGAATACGAAATAATTAAGTTGAGCAAGAAACGTATAGATTGCTGTTATGTTTGTGTGAAAATATGCTTTGATGTAATTATTTGTAAATTGAATTATAATTGAGTTATAATATTTAAAGATATCAACATCAAAATGTAATCGAAATTCGAGTTAAACATGAACTCTTTCCTTTTAAATTACCCTTTTCAGTTAATCAAAGAATTATTAAAATAAGAATTATCTGATAATTTTTCTTTGATTTGAGTCACAATGACATAGCTTTGCAAACTATTGCTAGCAAACGCAACAAACACTGACTTATATGTGTATAATGAGATAATAGCTATTTTACTGGTGCACTGTTTAGTCATTTGATAAAATCGCCATGGTACACTTATTTCATCCTTCCTCTTTACTCTATAAACAAAACTGAGATTGTGACCGTAGAACTGTTCTTTAGGAGACGATGCTAAGTTTTATTATTTTTCAATATCGACATGGAACATGAGAACTGATTTGTTTGGACCCAGAGAAATATACTGATTTAACAAATCAGATGTCGTTATAGGAACAAGTAAAAAAATATTCATATCGATGTGAATATTCATGTGACAGCTTGGCACTAAAGGTGATTAATGTATCATATAATATGAGACAGTCTCATTGGAAACTGTACGAATTTACGAATTTCTTTTATGGTTAATTGTGACAAATATCATAATAATCAGCATTAACTGAATGACCATAAATTACATATATTCGTTGCGTGGCGTCCTCCGGTTAACTTATATAGGTATCCAATTCAGCAATTGTGTCTTTCTTCAAAAAACACAGTGTGCTGAATGGGACTAATTGGTTTAGATAGTGAAATTCGGGCGATGACTGTAGAGAGGGTTAGATTACAGGTGGTCGCCGTTTTCCAACTGGCCTAGTGTTTAATAATGGAAGGGTAATTTTGACCAAGTGTACTAACATTCATTAAAATTACCCAGGTTCACACATGTAATGCATTCCACTTTTATCAATCATGTCATAGAATGACAGGTTTCCATCGGTAATTTGAATGAAGTGATTCTTTGAAGTGTGAAACCCATTTGCGTTTTCAGGCTAAGTCTTTTGAAAATTACCAACTGACTTTTATATCTGGGGGGATAAGTGTTCGTGTAGCTATTATCTACCGATTACACCCTACTAAGAAAAATGGCCTGAAAGCAGCAGATTTCTTCAAGGAATTTTCAGAATTTGTTGACTCTCTTGCTACCAACAGTGGTCATCTGTTGATCTTAGGTGATTTCAATATACATTGGGATTGCCAGAGGAATGCAGATACCAAACAACTGGCTGACATTCTTAGATCTGCCAATCTCAGGCAGCTTGTCCAAGAAAGAACACACAGACATGGTCACACATCTTAGATCTTGTCATCTCCCGTGATGATGACAATTTGATTAAAGGTGTGTCTGTGTCTTCCATGCTGTCTGATCATTTCCTTGTTGACATTAATGTATCTTTACAGAAATAATCTGTTTCAGCTAAAGATATTTCATATAGAGGATACAAGTCAATTGACAAGGAGGCTTTTCTTGCTGATCTGCGAGTCTCTTCTCTGGTATTGGATCCACCGGATGATGTGGATCATCTGGTGGATCTCTATGATAATACATTGAGATACATTGTAGATCAACATGCACCTTTAAGGACAAAGAAATGCCAACAGACCAATGCTTCCATGGTATAATAAGAACATACAGGCTGCAAAGAGACACAGAAGGTATTGTGAGCGTCTGTGGATCAGGACCAGTTTGTGTTCATTTTGAAATGTTCAAGGTCAGTAAATTCTTGTTAAAAATACCCTTGCCTCTGCTAAATCTGAATACTATAATAGAAAGATCAAAGCATCCAAGGAAATCAAAGGACTGTTTTCAGTGTTGTGAATAAAGTATTACATAAAAAATCAAACTGTCCTCCAAATAATATCAACTCAGATAAAGATATGGCCCATTGTTTTAATAACTTCTTCTGTCAAAAATATTAAATATACATAGTGGATTCCAGTCCAGCACCTTATCACAGGGTACACCATTGGTAGAAGAGTCCTGCATATCCATGATGGATACATTTGAGCCTTTTACAGAGACTGATATCAGACAGTTGCTGAAAAAGTCATCTAATGCTTTCTGTGCAGTTGACCCTATGCCTACATGGCTTGTGAAAGATTGTCTGGATGTTCTGATAAACCCAATTACAAATATAGTTAATAAATCATTATCTCTGGGTGTTTTCCCAAGATCCATGAAAGCTGCCCTTGTAAAACCATTAATAAAAAAACACACTCTGGACTGTAATATTCTAAACAATTACAGACCTGTTTCGAATCTTACATTTTTATCTAAAGTTATAGAAAAGGCAGTTGCTTTCCATCTAAACAAATATTTAATCAATAATAACCTTAATGAATCACTACAGTTTGCCTATAAAAGTGGTCACAGCACTGAAACAGCCTTGGTTCGAGTGAAAAATTATATTATGATGTCAATTGATCAAGGTAAGCCAGTAATACTTGCTCTTCTGGACCTGTCTGCTGCATTTGATACAGTTGACCATAATGTACTTTTCTCTAGGTTAAAATACATGTTTGGTCTGTCAGGTAGAGTACTTGAATGGTTTAGATCCTATCTGGAACAACGCTCCCAGAGAGTGTCTGTTCATGGTATTTTATCTGACATTCAGTTTTTGTTATCTGGTGTACCACAGGGTTCAGTTCTTGGTCCTCTGGTTTTCACAATGTATACCCGTCCTCTTGGGATCATTGCGCAGCGATATGGGATTAAATATCACTTGTATGCTGATGACACACAGCTGTATATATCACTGGATCCTGACAATGAGTTAAATTTCTCCTCTTCCTTGAAGAATTTAGAACATTGTATTGCCGATATCCGGCTATGGATGACTCAAAATCTTCTAAAACTAAATGATAATAAAACAAATATTTTATATTTGGCATCACCACATTGTGTTAAATCCCTAAAGACACCAGCATTACAGATTGGTACATCTTCGATTACCCCTAATGGGTCAGTAAAAAATCTAGGGGTTATTTTTGACCAATGTATTAACATGCATGAACATGTCACATCAGTATGCCGAGCTGCCTACTACCATCTTAAGAACATCCACTGTTTAAAAGCATTCTTGACACAAGAATCACTTTAACTGTAGTTCATGCCTTTGTTACATCTCGTATAGACTATTGTAACTCCCTGTTATATGGCATATCTGATTATAACATTAATCGCCTTCAGCGAATTCAGAATAGTGCAGCTCGCATTGTAACAAATACTAGAAAATATGATCATATTACCCCCATTCTTCAAAAACTACATTGGCTACCTGTTAGACAGCGTATCCATTTTAAGATTCTGTTAATAACTTATAAATCTATTAATGATATGGCACCAGAATACCTGTGTGAACTGGTTTCCATTAGAAAGTCATCCCGAAAACTAGGGTCATCCAGTCAGATACTATTGCAGGTGCCAGTGTCTCGGCTCAAGTCATATGGTGATTGTGCGTTTAGTGTTGCAGCCCCCAATTTGTGGAATAAGTTGCCGGCAAATATTAGAAATTCGTCGTCTCTTGGAAATTTTAAGTCTCTTCTAAAAACACACCTATTTAAGGTCGCTTTCAAAGATAAATAATTATTATCTTTTAAATCATTACAGGGTTTTTACAGACATTATTTGGGGTATTATTAAATTACATATTATTTGTAGAGCGCCTTTGAATGGCTCCTGCTAGTAAGGGCGCTTTATTAAATATACATTATTATTATTATTATTATTATGAAGGAAAATGTAGGGAATGTAATAATAATAATAATAATACCAAAGAATTAATAAGGGAAGTAACATTTCATGATGATGATATCATAGTAGATGGTGACTTCAACAGTTTTGTTGGCATAGAAATATAGATAAATCACGAAAATGTCAATACCATTGGCTATACAGCAAAAAGCATGTATAAGGGAGAAGGTTTTCTCTACTTTTATGGAAGGACATTTTGCTTTATAAATCTTACTGGTGTGCAGTTTAGCAAATGTGGAAGTAACTGTGTATTTCCATAGAGTTCTTTTCTTCGTGTAACATATATTCTCTTCTTGGTTAGTTTCTAAGGGAAGACTAATTTTAGAAAATAACCATAGTAAGGTGTCAGGATATAATTAAATTACCTTGAATAAACAATTTCAATAACATTCTCCTGAGGAGATATAGTATTGCTTCTCCTATTAAATATTAAATAAGAATGATAAAGGAAATACATTTTAATTCTTCATTAATTACACAAAATGAAACCAATTGAGAATGGATGTGTATTAGTACCATGCTTTCAGATGTTTACAGAACCAAAACAATTGATTATTAATATAATTATTTTTGAAACACTTATAATTAGAATTATTGTTACGCTGTATATATCACAAATATGAACGTGATGAGTCATTATTGTAGGTTTACATGTATGAACTGATATCAACAAAAAATCGAAGTAGTGTATATTTAAAGAATTCAACTTATTAACCAAAGCAAGACTTTATTTTGATGTACATATTCAGTTAGATATCATAACACATGGTCTCCTTACCAAAAAAAAACAAAGCCCAGGAAAGGCGACTTTGGAACACTGTTGTCAACGACCCATGTCCCAGGAGGGACGATGGGTGAAATATAAAAAGTATCATTAGGTGCAAACAATGATAGGACACTGACATGTTTCAACTCAGGCTTCTATAGAGTACTTTGTTCTTGGAATGGTGATATACAACAGTCTTTGGTGGCTTCCTACCAAACTATGACGCTAACTTCTTTTAATTTTCAGAGTAAGTTCAGTAAAGGTTCTATGTGAAGATAAGTAATATAAGTAATAGGCTCATTTGTAAAGCTAAGAAACTTACTATGGCCTGAATGGAATAATAAAAATTTTTTTATATATATATATATATATATATATATATATATATATATATATATATATATATATATATATATATATATATTGTCAAACCTTGTCATGATATTAATATTGATATAAGGATTAAACAGTGTAAATAATTGTTAAACCTATATTTTACGGAAGTTCATTTTATCGAATACTATTGTTTGTTCACGAATACCTACATGGAGCTTATGGAAATGACGATTTGGGTTGCCATTATTTGGTACCAAGAAATTGATTACAATCTAGGTAGGATTATCTATTATGAGAATTGCAACCGTGGTATGTAAATATGCCCATACCAAAAAAAGCCTGTACTCACATAAACAGATACGCACGCATATACACAAATACATATAGAAAGATGCACGCACGCACGCGTACATGCATACACACACATACCTATCCACATACACCACATACACACACACACATACACACATACATACTTACATATATACAAACACATACACACCCAGACACACACGCAAACTCAAACACACACAATTACAATCTTCAGAATTTCTATGCATAATTAATACTTGTCTGTTGACAATCAAATGTGAACGAGTCTATGTGTTTTAAATTAAGTTCCAGTATAAGATATGCTAACACCTCTATTTGCAAAGGTATATTAAGCTATGATTGATTGTCTTTTGCATCATCAGGAAATGGCATTTAGGGAGTTGCAGCTAAATACTCTTACACTGATATGCAATGTTGAAGCAAATACATTGGAATGTTGTTCGTATCTGGAGATTATGTTATCAAATGATGAAATAAAGGTATTGGGTTAGGGTTTGGAGAGACTGTGAGTAATAAAGAGCCAAACCTTGTTATAATATTGTTCTAAGGTTAACAAAAACAAATAGATAGATTAAGTAATAGATTTCAATCGATTACAATTACTGGTTACGATTACTCCATCCCTGGTGATGTGCTGTTTCATATTCAGCGTTTGGGAGAGATATATATATATATATATATATATATATATATATATATAATATATAGTTTCCTCCCAGATAGATAAGAGTAAAGCCAGTTTAGCACAAAACCCTTGAGTGCAAACATCTTTGTTAAACTTCGTAGCAATGTGGTCCACGGTGACAAAGCTGGTAATATTACTACTAATACCATTCAGTCATCAACGCTGGGGAAATGCCATTTCAAACACCCAAATCGAGAGCTTAAAGTGAAAGAGAGGGCACATCAAGGACCGATACTGAGTTCATGGCCTTTTATGAGTCAGTCAGTCAGTCAGTCAGTCAGTTATCCCCTGAAACAGTTAGTCAATCAATCTGACTACACTTGGCTCATGGGCCTTTTCCGTTGGAAAACGTCCATCTAAAACAGGTATGAGCTGGAGTAAAAAGCCTTAAACCAGTACATTACTGTAAATAACTACTTACCTGAAACATTTCTAAATATAAATGGGCTATGTCTTAAAAGTGTCACCATTTCATTTTATGTATTCATTTTTGCATGTGTCTCTGATCTATTGTTAGCAAGTTCAGAGTTTTCATACATAATACTGACATGTCATAAATGTGCTATGAAGTTATATAATCTTTATTAATAATTACCTTACAATCCATTAATTTTAAATTCACTTATGGGCGTTTGATTATTAATGAAGTTAATTAATCAATATCATAATGTCAGGTTTCATTCTAACTTGCATCTCTATTTCCCCACTTCTACTGCAACAGACATAATATCTCGATTTTTAAAATTATTTCTCATCTGAAAATAATGAATGCAATCTAAAAATGTCATACATATGCAATTTTGTGCTTAATTATTAATGGCTAATAGACGATGGTTTAATGTAATCAATATCATAATATAAAATGAGGTTGATATACATGTACACAGGCACACGCATAAACACACCACACACACCACACACTACACACACACCAATGCACACACATGCACATACGTGCACACACACACACATACATACATACACACCAATGTAAGAATGTTATGTCGTTATTACAACAAGTTTAACTCTAGATCAATTAGCTTTGCTATGCATTATGGAGAATCCGTTTTGTTGTCCTCTTATGGGGTCTGGCGAAACAACCTATTAATTCGTACAAGGCTGTTTATACTCCTGGAGTGGTTTATTTCCCAGAGCAGGGTTGTTTTCTCATAGTAGGAGTAATTAGATTACACTGATATAGGAAATTTGTTAAATGTATAGCTATTATAATCCCCACGTGTCATTCGCAGTATCAGCGCCTGAAATCCGCTGTTCTCGACCATGGGTCAAATAGATCAAGTGGATAGGCGCTTTAATTTAGATCCCACCACACCTAACTGCATATACTTAGGGACGCTAAATTAAGCGTGAATGAACGTTCCCTTAGTGATGAACGGAAACGTATGAGGGTTAGCTGTTAGGTTCGAGTAAATCATAGTATTTACTCAGGTTTGAGACGAATATTTCGTTCTAGTCCAGTAATAATCCATTGTGCGGTATTGCTACTTTGTTTATATTTTAGTTAAATCGCTTCAGTGAGTCCATACTGAGTTAGTGTACATTCTCTTTGTTATAGAACAAACTGTAATGTTTGTTAAACGCTGAGGCTATATATAGGGCTTAATTTTCACTAGGTTAAGAAGAACTTCGACGCAGACCAGTCGGACGTGTATTGATACATGGTTCATATAGGTAGGATTTATTCAGTTATTCGAACCAGAATAAAGCTGAGGTCAGCATCTGAGGTGTGAAATGCTTTATATACAGGTTTCTTTTGGACCACAGAAAATACTGTTGAATGTAACGTGGTGTCAAAATATTTATGATATGTAGTAGCAAGTCACCATTGAACACAGCACGTGTTGTTTGTTGCGAGCTGTGGTATCAAAGGTATGTTTACGTGCTTCCGTTTTGTACGTAGCTGATGTAGCCGCTTTCCTGTGGCGTGACATATTTGTCGCGTACGAAAAGGATTAGCTGGTTCCACAGGCTGATGAGTAGACCAGACACATGCTTAGGTATACGCAACATTTATCAATAAGTGGAGGTATGAACATTTTATTTTAGATTAATGTATGTATAGTTGTATTTAGATTTATGGAGGTAGGTTTCGAAGGATGTTTAGATATGTTGATGCTCTGTGCCTGTTGCCACTTACTATGTACCCTAAACACATGAGCACACGCACACGACACACACACACACGACACGCACAAAAAAATAATATATATATATATATATATATATATATATATATATATATATATATATATGAATACGATTTTACGTACGTATGTACATTTCTACATATATACCACACTCTTGTTCAAGTAGCTTTTGAATGCTCAGTTTGAGGTACAACCACTTATAAAGAATTTCAGAAGACTGGGGATATGACAACCGGTCGAAGATCATATGATTAATAATTCGATTACATTTATATCGAAAAAAAAGAGTATTTAAATATGTTTTCGCATTTTCGACAGAAATGTACCAAAATAAGAGTGATTTTTGCTGTAATCCTTCAACAGTGTTACCAGTTTTAAAGAATAATTTTGTATCAATAATGTAATCTTCAGAATATCTACGAATAGATTGCTTAATAACACTTGTCTGTTAAAAATAGTTCGTGTGGTTAGTGCCAACAGCTTCATAAAATTAGACGTCAGTGGTATGTGGAATAGAATTAGCATTCCTAGATCCAATTATGTCCAGGTTGTACTATGACATTCAAGGCTAGCTCTAGTCTCCTTATAATAAATAGCATGTAAGAATTTTATGATTACAATCGTTTGAATAGGAGACATTAGGTCTGGTTTGAAAATGTTAACATATAGTCTTATCAGTACCGAAACGATGACGCGCTATTAGGGTCTACTTCAGCACAGATGTAAGTCTTTTGATAGCAATTAAGCTATCAGCCTTACTAGTAGTCGATTCATGACGCCTGTCAGTTGTAAAAAAACTAACCTTTAAAATTGTGGCAATATGGGACTTTCAGGAACATATCCAACCGGGGGCGCCTGGGATAGCCAGTCCATTTGTTGATTCTCATTTGCTGCTCTCAACCCATGTAATAGCCTCTATGTTAACTTTTAATTTTGCCACTAATTTCGTCACCATACAAGGGTATTGGAGAGATGACGATTCCTGAGCTGAAAGGGGAAGTAAGACGCAGAAATGCTAAACTGAACGGAAGAAAAGCTGATCTTGTGGAAACGTGGTGTGAGCGTTAAATGTGTGTTCGTGATATCGCTCGCTGACTACCTGAAATGTACTGTGAATGGTCTACTACCGGTGGGCGTTTTGGCAATATGACAAGTTCTAAGTTAGAGAACAATAATAACATTAAATTAATTAGGGCGAAGGATGTATATTCTAAAATGTAACTCGGTTACTTTAATATTGCTTTGCTGGGCAACATTCCATGAACACCAATTATTATTAATACCGGAACTTTGTCTGGCGTATTTCTTTTATCAACCGTGATATGTGACAATTTTGTAGGCTTGAATCGTACGTCCGCTACTAAGACTTTGGTCAAGAACCTTAGTGGTTTTTGTGATGTCAACCCCAGACTTGCTATCATATCGACACGTCAAAGTGACTGTGCAGTATGTATTATTTTTGTGTTATAGCATTATTTGTTTTTTAAAACAAGGGGCCACTTCGTTATACAGAATAACATCTCAGATCAAACCCTATGCCATACTATTGTTCAAAGTACACCACTGTTGCTGATGAATGTACCAACAGTTTAATTACACAAGATTAAATACAATCAACCAATTTCAAATTATCTTCCTTCAGGACTAGCCAGTTCTTTTAACAGTCCCAATTATCCACACCGTGCTAATCTGTAAGTGAGCCCATCAGTGCTTTGTAACTAGATACTAGATGGTACTTCATGGAAACTTCAAACAGCTAAGTTGCTAATGAAACAGAAACAATTAAGTGGATGATAAACCGCTCACAGTGTAGATGCAATGGTTTTATGCTCACATGTCATTGAAGCCAGAAGACAATTATCGGTCCAGGTTTCTGCGCTCGATCCAGACTGCAAAATGTGGTGCAGTTTGTGGAAGAGTTTGCGCCGAAAAGAAGAAATCTACTGTGTATGGGGTAGACTTAAAGCTTGATGTTTGTGGTGTTGTACAGAAGAGCAAGTATCAGTCTGAAACAGGGATGGGTCCAGAGGCGCATTGTATACATGTAGTATGTCGTACTTTATGCATTAGCAAAGGCTGCAGAATGATAAGTTCCGAAACAGTGTACTCAGAGGTTGCAGTCATTTCTTCATGTAGAAATACACACCGGCTCTCCTGTAAAAATGGAACACTTAAATTTGCGCTCTAGTCGTAGTCAAATCCACAAGATAGGTGTGATGCTGAATATGAAGACCTTTTCAGGAATATGGTTATTAATATGAATGTTCCAGAAACGTCAGTATTAAAAACATACCCACCGAACAAATACACACCATAGAACCTGAAACAATGGAACAAAGTACAATCAAACACTGGGGGAATAAAAGGACTCTGCGTCTTCACTCGTGCAATTTTGGGCGCATGTTTACAATCACTCAAGCAACAAACTTTGTCAAGCTAGTATACTCATTCACGCGGTACAGACACCCCAACACAGAGCCAATTAAATAGGAGAAAATGTACATGGGAATTTCACTAAAAGAGTACATGGCAAACAAGAAGGTGGTGGTCAGAAGTAGTGGCATTGTAGTGTACAGAAATACTCCTTGTTTTGCATATTCTCTAGATGATGGCTTGGTGGAGATGAAATGTCATTACACAGCTAAGGACCAAACTGTGTCACCAATTTTGTGCCATGCCTTCATCTAATTGATGGCTGATTAGCCTTCAAAACAAATCAATATGTACATGTACGAAAGTATGGCTGCAGTGATGTGTACTGGGAAACGGTGGTGTGACTTGGCGGTGTGGTCTATTAGAGGCGACAAAGTTCTCGCCATTCACCGAGATGACCAGTTAATCAGTGTTATGAAGGAGAAGCTGGAATATATTTTACAATATTGGGAAAGAACAACCAACTTGCCATAAAATGTACTCACCTATGGCGATTGCACACATAAATGTATGTATGCAAGAAATAACATAGAAACCAAAATAGCTTTGAAAAAATTATATTTACGCACTGTAATCCACTTTCTTTCTGGGCATTCTTTGGGAATTCTTTTTCTGAAGTTTGTCAACATGAAAAAAACATATTATTTCTGTGGCAAGAACTGACTCTGATTTTGTATATCTTTGCAAGTCCTTTTATTCTTTCAACATGTACCCTCTTGCTTGAAATCTCTGAGGACAGGTTCTCCTGATATTTTATTTGTTTTTCTAAATAATGTTGGGTTGTTTGCTGTCAAATTCATGGGGACAAACATTGGACATCAAAATCTTTATCAGCCCTTACTGAATCCCCCTGGTCAAGCATTAGCCTCAGGTTGCTTCGCTCAACAATCTGCTTGCCACTTGCGGAACCTCCAAACGCTAGAGAAACATAGGAGACATGCCAAGCAGGTACGCCCCTACTTGCACCTTCGCAGCATTTCTGTTCTTATATGCTGAGAAGGTTGCGTGTAGTGCAGTAACTGCTGCATAATGTTTATTGGGGCATTCACTCCACTTAAAATTTGTTCGAGTGATAGGAATTTTGTTTAAAATCTGTTGGTGCAAAGTGCCAAACCGTATCTCTTTCTGGCCATATATATTAATGTTCTCCAATGCTTGGATATGAAATGTACCAATGTAACAAATATGTTGTACACCTCGAGCTGTTTAACTCAAGCATTTGACCTAATTGATAATTTGTTATATATAGTCTGTTTGATTAATTTGAGAAACAACTGGTTTCTGATATCCATAATTGGTGTTACATGCAGATATATTTGTTTGTGGGATGCTGGTCCTAACAAGGCAAGAACTCCTGTAAACATTTCTATATTATACAAACCAGTCCTCTCTTCACTGGATGGTGATGGTGCCATGCTCCAAGAAATATGTCTTCAGCTATTTATTAGGAGTGTGTGGCCCTCAAAAGGAAGACATGATTCTGTTGAATAAAATCAGATTTTGGTTTGCTTATTCGTGAAAGCTTGTAACATTCAGGTAATCTCTATATTTATTACGTTTTGATAGCTTATGATCTATGACATGTAGTAGACATGATCAATATATACGTAAGATATTAAGTCACTACAGATTACTTATTGTTATTCTTTCTCTCATTGTATTTTTAGCAATGCTATTGTTATTATAAGGTGCTATGTCAAGTGTATGTGTGTCATTAATAGATTATAAATTATAGTACCTCTGCCTGTGATGGAGGTCCAGGCCCCCAGTAGCAGCCATGCGTCTGATTTCATGATCCGAACATCAGTATATATTTATTATGAGCAGTAGAGTGAGTATACAACGCATTTAATGTTGATATACTTGTATATGGAACGTTTTATACACTTGCCAATAAAAGTCTACTGTACGTAATCATCTTGTTTGAAGTGTTCGTGGCAGACCACACTAGTGGTGGAAGGCTACAACAGCTGTCCCTTTTTGTCTTCTACTCGCCTTGCATCTTGCCCTATCCTTACGAAATTGATGCCCCCGCTGTTATGACAACGCAACAACAAGTAGGCATCCCATGATATAAAAGTAGATTCAAGTGCCTTTGTGTTAGTTTATAAACCTTGACCAAATAAACAGCAGAACCGGAAGTTGGCCATAGGACCGGCTACTAGAGCCCCTAACGGCATTTTCATGCATATTCCTCCATTTTTGAAAGTCTTTCATTGGGGTCTAAATAATATATATAACTGCTGTAAAGAAAGATACAGCAACTAAAAAATAGCAATGAATTGGGCTGCTTAGATAATTCACATATATTTTCTGACTTGAGTGTTTTACTCTCCCAGACACCACGGCTGTATTTGATTCGCCTATTTGATTCGCCAGGTATCAGTGCCCTGAAGAATATTGAGTTTTAATTCACCCTTCGAGATTCTCTGTACCAGTGATTTATTCCACATGGCTAGGTTCGTGTTTTCTTTATTTTTTTATTTTCTTGATTCATTCCGTTTATATTATTCAACCCCATAAAGGATTAGTGACGAGTATATTATAGTATGTGTTGTATATGTATCTATCAAATATCACAAGGTATATCATGTATCTCATAGTACTGCAAGAAGTTGGAATGCAGCTAGACAAACAGAGTTGGTTGGTGAAATGATTTGTGGAGCTGGTTAAGGCGGGGCGAAGAAAAAATGACAATGATCTGGGACATCCTGATGGAAGAGAGAAAGGTAGCGATTTAGCGGGATATAAATACTCTTATGTTAATATATCAGTGTGAAGGAGATACATTGGAGTGTTGTATGTATCTGACGGTAAATATGTTAGAACACGGAATACTGGTATTGGGGAGGGTCTTGGGAGAAGGTTAAAGGAGTAAGTGAGTATTAAATGAATTTAATTTAGATTTATTCCCAATAAGTAGACAATTGATACAATATTCGGTAAGGCATAATTGTATGCGCGGGTCACTCTTGGAGCTTGGCCTTGGGGCGTATCATTCGGAAAATATCCGATGAACTCAAGTATTAGATTTATTAAGATGGTTTATACCTTATTATTAATGTAATTAGCTAAGAACCACAAATATGTCTAAATTTCAATAGGCTTTGTTTTAAAATTACCAATAAGTATTCTGATATATTTTTAACATTATTTAACATGGCATTAATTCACTTACTCCATTACTATAGTACAATTTTATAGTTGTTATAAAAATACTGAAATGTAATAAATGTACTCTGGATATATATGATGTTTATTAACAATCACTTTTCCATCCATTAATATTTAATTTTAATAAATTTTTCCCATCAACCACCCGGGAAACTTAAATTTGTTTTTTTCTTAAAATTTCTTTTAATTTTCCACCTTCACATCTTTCCCAACCCCTAAAATCCAATTTTGTAAATTTAATTTACAGTAATTTTTTAAATCTTCAATAATAGAAATTGCCCTAAACCCACACTAATCAAAAAAATAGCACGCACGCACACACGCGCACGCACGCACGCACATACACACATACTCACACACACACACACACACATACACACATACACATACACACACACACACACCTATGTACATATACAAACACTCAGACACGCCCACAGATATATGTGTATGCACCTGTTTAGTGTGAAGTAAATATCATCATGCTTTTAAATTTATTATATTGTGCTATATTGCTGTTAGACATCTATACTACGGGCATCAGAAGCTTACCACATAATGTTTTATATATCAACTTTACGAAATGTATTAATTATCCATGGGGAAATTGTCCTTATAATCGTCACTGCATATCTAATATTTCATTTACACAGTTGAAAGGAGGTATTACTCATCATTCGACATAACGAGATGTCACATAATCTATTTAGACCAATAAACTACTTCTTTAGTGATACCTAAAGAACGATCCAAGTCATGAACAGTGGAATCGTCAACCTTTACGGTAGGCACACATAATTCAGTATTCATTTGTAATAATACCTGCTGATTACATTAAGAACATTTAGATGAAACATGTGCGTCAGAGCAGTCAAATAAAATTCGTTTGTTTCCGACATCCATTAAATTTCTACTTAAATAAATCTGTTTTGTTACAAAGAAATAATACTTCTTTTATTTGTGATAATTGTTTGCAGTCACTACAACTGTTTGTATCTATTGATTTAGTTGAATGATATAAGGGGAGTATTATTGATGTTGGTTTCTTTTCACGTTTTGGATTCAAAACAATCTAGAATACGATTGAAATGTTCCAGGCCGTTCGGTTAAGGTAACGTTTAATAGTAACATCGGATTTGATCCTAGATGCAATCTGCTGTTGCAGTAGTACAACATAAAGCCATAATTGCAAATCAAGATTGAGCTAGCACAGAGGCAGCATGAATGTGAATCAGAGTAGTCTAGTAAACACCAGTAATTAAAGGATACCCTCCACCAACATTATACATTTGTCGTTTCACAAAGATTAACTGAACGTACCACGATAGGTAACTAAGTTATCCTTTCAGAGTTTCTTCTTTGAACTTCCTGCGGCAGCTACCTGTTATTATGTATACTCCCTATTCTAATTCAATTGCCACCTTTTTTCATCACACTCTTGAGATTAACCACGATTGTATATATGGACTGGAATCTCTGCGAGTATGAACTCATCGTCTCAGTCCTAATGTAGAAACACCAGTTATAATTTTAAGTTATCAATTTCGTCTGTGCAATGGAATTCAACTGACTCTTAAGAATATTATGTCACAAGTTATTTAGGCTATAGTATATTCTGGATATGGTAAATGAAAAGATGTATTCATTTTGAGAAATCACACCATTCCCACTTATATGCCCTTTGAGTTCGTGAGACTACAGTTTTTCATGTGCCTGAGCTTCGCCTGTCCACAAATAAATTCCAAGATTAGACGTTTAAGGTAGCTGAACTCCAGTTGGAAGAGTCCTATTTCCCTCATAGCTGCAGGAAGGCTGTTCACACACACACAACGCGCGCGCGCGCACACACACACCCACGCACACACACCCAGACACACATACGCACACACTATCCAAGCGCTCCCTTGAAATTCTGCATAGGGTTAATCGTAAGAGGGCGTACATTGATACTTTATTCAAGTCTGTGTATATTCATTGAACCATCCAAAATATTTATATCTCCCAAGTTTTAATTTTTTTTCTTTTCCCAATTTTTTATTTCAAAAGGGAAATGACAGGGGTCATAGAATTTATTGGTTTTATATGCTTATGAGGTTTTTCCCGGGAAATTTTACAAGGCATATTATGCGGGGTTAAAAGGTTCCTTTTTTTGGGGGAATTTTTGGAACACTTTTAAAAAATTACGGGAGTTAAAAACCGTAATTTTTTTTTGGGAACCCTTTATTTGGTTAGGGTTTTAAAATCGGGAAATTGTTTAAACAGACCCCGCCCAGGAAAGAATAATTTAATGATTAAGGGGTTGGGTTTTTAAAAGCTCGTGGGGTTGGGGTATTTATAAACAAGTTTATTGTATATATAATTAAACGAAAAAGTTTTTTAGGAAATAAATTTATTTTTCCGGGTTAGTTATTTCCAGTCTGTTTATGACTTTTAAAAATTTAACTTTTTTACCCTTGTTTTTTAAAAAACCCCTTATATTAAAAATTTTTATGGTTTGTTAGGGCATTACCCTGATTTGAAAAATTAATTATAAAAGGGGAAAAATTCTCCATAACGGTCAAAAAAAGCGCAATGAAATTTTAAAAATAGGGGCAGTGGGATGTTTTAAATTGGTTTGTATGTTTTGGGGTTTTTTGACCCCCCAGCAAATATCACAAAAATTTTTGTGCGTTGAGAAATTTCCCTTTTCTTTGGGGGATCCATTTTTTTGGTTTACATTAAAAAAAAGTTGATATGGGTTGTATTTCCGTGCCTATTTGCGTTTTTTGGAAAGGCCCCCGTTTAAGTTTTTGGGCCTGGTTATCCAGCAAAATGACTGTTGCGGAACGGTACGCTTTTAAAAGCATCCTTTCCGGGCTGGAATGAAACACCATCGCATCTAAAGGGGGTGGCTTTGGGGACAAAATCCCCGGGTTGGGTGGGTTTTTAAACAATTTATTTACCTTAAAGCGTAACCCCGGAAACACAAACATCTAAACCCCACCTTCTATTTTGAAAAACAATGTGATATATATATACTTGTCAAATGGAAAACTGACTAATTTTTGGGTTTTGGTTTATTTTCTTATTATTTGAGCACGTTACACCTTTTCAAACATAAAAATTCTTTAATTATCGTTGGGTGTTTTTTTAAAAGGGTTAAAATAAGTTCAAAAGTAAAAACAAAAAGAAAAAGAGTTTAAAAATAACCCCCTCCTTTTTTAAAAAAGGGTAAAGGAAAGTGCGTGGTTTCCCTATTAAAAAGTGTATATAAACCTCAAGGAATTAACGACTTCTATCCAAACGGGGTTTCCCCACCATCCCTAAGCAGTAGTAAATCGTCACAACAGCGGGCCCAACACCGGTGGCGCCCCCCAAAATTTGGCGACAGCCGGGGGTTTTTCTCCCCCAAACTTCAAAAAAAGAAAAGGGTAACGTTGACTTTTATAAAACCCTGATGAAAAAATTTAATTTCCCTTCCAAAAATCTTTCTTTTGGGGTTTGGAGTCAAAATTATATTTCTTTAGTATTAATCAAAATTTATTCTGATTTTTCTTATATTTTTTTTTTGCCAATTATACTGTGTATTAATATTTTTTTTTTTCCATTTTGGCTTAATCTTTTTTGGCGTAATGGACACAAACCTGGTTTTTTTTTAATCTTTTTTTTATATTTAGATTACCCTTTTTTTGGGATTATTTTGAATTTTTTTTTCTTTATTTTTTTTAATTTTTAAATTAATTAATTACTAAAAATTTAAAAATTTTTTTAAAATCAATTGGGTCTTTGTTTTTTGGGTTTGAACGTATAAATTTGTGAAGGTTAACTATTTTTTAAAAACAACGCACACACACACCCAAAAAATAAAATCCCAAAAACCACCCCACAAAATACACACAAACACACATACCCCCCGTAGATTAAAATCTTTTAATAGAAATTGATAAACATTTTTTAATGGTAGTCCTTCGTGAGGCCTGCCCGTTTGAAAAAATTTTGGATCTTTAAAGGCCTAAAAATTTTGGGTTATATATTTTTAATATTTTTTTTGAAGAAAAAAAAGAAATTTTGAAAAAAAAAGCTAAAAATGGGCTGCCAAAATAATTAAAAAAATTTCTCACTACTGCGGGATCTGTTTTGGGGTTGTTTTCCCAAACCCCACTTTGGGGTAAATTCTTAATTTTTTTTTCGGGTTTTCAAGGGAGGGTTTTAGGCGCTTTTGCAGAAAATTTTTTGGGATTCTTTAAAAAGGGCCAAATTTAATTACGGGGGGACCGGGGCCCCTTATTATACACAGCTAAAACAAAATTGCCCGTGAGAGTTTGGGGTTTGTGTTTTCTTTTTACCAATTTTTTAATATTTGTTAAAAATTAAGCGACAAGTGGCCATGAAATTTTGGATTTGTATCGGAGGTTTTGACCCCCCACCCAAATACACAACCCTTTATTTGCGGTTGAGATTTTTCCTTTTTCTGGCGTAAAGACGGGTGTTTCCGGGGTCCATGCGTTCTAAAAAATTTGGGAAATTATATTCCGTGCCTATTTGCGTTTTTGGGCAGATTTTTTATGTCTCCCGGGTTACCCCAAACTTTTAAAAATATTAAACAACAGTACGCTTTTAAAGAAAGACTCCTGACTCGGGAATGAAACACGGCATCGCATCTGAGCGGTGGCTTTGGACACAGCTCGTGGGGTTGGTGTGTTTTTTTATAACAAGTTTAATTGTATAAATAATTCACCTTAGTTTTTTGGGGAATATAATTTTTTTTTCCCGGGTCCAGTTATGTTCCCGTCTTTCCTTTCGACATTCAAGGTAAATTTGTCTTGTCATTAATAAAACCCTATATTATAATTTTTTGTTTTTTTATAGGAAAATTAGGTCTGAAATTTGAAAATTTATTATATAGAACGGGAATTTCCCTAAAGGTCTGCTAAAACGCCAATAAATTGTTATAATAGAACAGTAGGTCATAGTATTTATTGGATTTGTAAGGGTTTTTGAGGTATTTGACCCCCCAACCCCAAAATCACAAGGCATATTATCTGCTGTTGAAAATTTCCTTTTTTTGCGTGGGGGACCTTTTTCCCCTCTTTCAAGAAAAATTGATCTAGAGCTGTATAATCCTTACTACCCGTCTTTGGGGGCACCCGTTTGTGTTTGGTTTGGTTTCCAAACATTTTTAAATTTCCCTTAAACAGGCACAGTACGCTCTTAAAGCATTAAAGTAATTTTGGCTCAGGAATAGAAACACTGCATCGGATCTCGAGCGGTGGCATTTTAAAGGGTTTCCGGGGTTTTTTTTTTAACAAAATTTACTTGATATAAAATTCACCTTGGTTTATTTTGGGGAAAATAATTATTTTTTCCCATGTTATGTCCAGGTTTTTACTATGACATTCAAGATTAGCTCAAAACTGCTTGTCATAAATAACATTTAAGAAATACAATAATTAAAATTAAAAAATTGGTGGATTTTAAAATAATTCAAAAATTTTTGAAACTATAGCCTTCTTTTGTTTTAAAAGTCGTTTTAAACAATTGCTAAAAAGAAATGTTTGGAAGTGCCCGTTTAAAAACTGATCTTTGGGAAAACGGTAAAAATTGGGTTATATAGTTTATATAGTATTGCTTTTAAAAAAGATCAGAATTTTTTAAAAAGGGCCGCTTTTTGGGGAAACAAGTCAGTTCTCAGTCTTGTTTATAGAGTAAAGAGGAAGGATGAAATAAGTGCACCATGGCGATTTTAGCAAATGACTAATCACTACACCAGTAAAACAGCTATCATCTCCCTTATATACAGATAAGTCAGTGTTTGTTTTTTTTTTTCTAAACTGCACACCAGTAACATATTCGTTCTAACCAAATATAATATGCTGACTTGCTTTTTTACACCGATTTACCGGTATGGTTATGCTCACTGGTACATATTGGCGATGCCGTTTTTGTGTTAAATTGATTCACACATGCTAACAGTACACGACAAAGCTTCAAATGGTATCCTGATTTTACAGAGGACTGTATTTGTTGTGTGTTAGTAACTGATAATAAACATCTCTTACGTCTGTGAACGTGTTATTAGTACTGCAAAACCACTCATAGTCAGATAAGTCAGATATATACGTGTTACAGGTAAATAATAACAACTTTTGCATTGAAATCACCTACCAGAACTATGAAGGATATTTCAATCTCTTCAACAACGCAGATTAACTTTCCGAGGTAGTGTACATAATCATTAAAATTGTCATGACATTGATGAGGTAAATAAACATTGGAAAATAAGCATACATTGTTGTAAATACATAACGTACAGCCAACCACACGCTTATCAGTATATTGCACCACAGAAATATATTTGGATACAGATTTCTCACCTTCGCATAGCCAATGCTCCTGCAGAAAGATTACATCATTATCACTGCAGAGCACGTTTATATCGTACTCAGAAAAATTAAACCCATTACAATTCCAAAATATGGTTATAATATTACGATAACAATGGTTGAATGTTATGATAACAATATTTTCTTGGTATCATTCAGTCCTGAAGCGCGCAGAGGAAAGTTTGATCCGTTTCCTTTAATGACGACTATTTTATCATAATGCGATGATTGTGTTGGGCTATTGACACATACTGCTCCATTGCGGTGATTGTCTTAGGTTATTGACACCTTGTACTCCAATTTGATGATTGTCTTGGGCTATTGACACACAGTGCTCCACTGAGATACTGCTTGTGATTGGGGCTACGTGCTCGACACTTGCATACAGCGTCTGAGTATCTTAATTTTCAGTTTTTATTCCCTTCCTCTGTGGATTGGGGCCGTCCGGTGTTGGCTAACAGGGAAACATTGTGAATCGCCTCTAGCAGCTGGCTAGTAGAACGCAAGGCGCAATAAATCGCAGACTGTGCCACTGTTCGATATTTGTACCAATATTTGTACCAATGCCTAGATAGAAAGGACAGAAAAATACTCCAGAATCAGTCAAAACAATAATAAACGCGTATGCGTGATAATATCAATACATACAGAGACCACTCTCATAACATCATTTGGTTTAGGTTATTTCCAGGTTCTTCATAGATAATAATTAATATATGTATTTTTAAATATATATATATATATGTGTGTGTGTGTGTGTGTGTGTGTGTGTGTGTGTGTGTGTGTGTTCTTTCTGTCAGTGTGTCGAATAGGCGACAGCCAAGGGTCCTTACCCCAAATTTCAACAAGTGACAAGTTAGGCTTTCTCTTTAACTCTGAATATTTGTGGACAACATATTACTGGTATTTGTCTTTTTGTGAATATATCGAATATATTGAATTTTGAAGTGTTAGAAACTTATATGTTGGCAGATTTTATAATCCCGACGGAAGTCATAATAGTTATTCGTTATGTCATAACGTAGAATGCCAGAACTATAATGGTTTCATGAATTTATTTATCTAGGCAATGACACATATATAAACACACACTCAATCTTTCTTTATATCTGAATATACGTCGTATTACATTAATGTAAAATAGGATGGAAGAATATATACTCTTAGCAATTTGTACATGTGCTTTTGTGTTTCTAATTATTTGTATTCTTAGAAATGTGTTTAATATAATTGTTTTAATCTAATTATAATGAGTGTCTCATCTAATTGGTAAATGCACAAAAAGAATATAGCTATAATGGGTGCAGAGTGAGGAAGTGAACGAGTGCAAAGTGAGAATGCAGTTGGACCGACCTAGTTGGTGAGTGAAACGATTCAGGCAGCTGGTCAAACCCAGGTGAAGAAGATGACAAGATCTGTCAGATTGTGATGGATGAGGTAAAGATATCGGGGAAGTGGGAGCTAATTATTATTATACTGACATATAAGTATAAAGAAATTCCACTGGAGTGTGAACCATATCTTGCGATAATGTTGTTAGAACATGGAATGAATGCACTATATGGCCAGTAGAGGATTTTGTAGAGATGGTTAAAAAAGAAATTGAATCTTGATCGAATCCATTTATGTCTATGCCCAGAAAAGGGATAGTTAATGCAATAACCGCAATGCAGCACCTACAAGAAAGGTTTCTGGCGAAATTTAAGGCACTCTTTTATTTATTTGGGGACGTGTGGGAAGCATTTCATAGAGTGCGAAAAGAAGTAATTTGTTGGGTAATGAGGAATCTGGGGTTCAAGAATGTTTTTTTTTGAAAAGAGGTAATGACAATGTATGGTAATGCTACGACAGTGATGAAATCAAATAATGGCAACATGGAAGAGTTTAAGGCGAAGAAGAGTGTACAGAGTTTACAGAAGAGTTCATTGCTTGTTTCTTTCATTCAGTGTGTAAATGCCAATTATAATGTTTTGAGTCGTCACTCTTAGTATAATGATGATTTGTAAAATAAATGCTTATTAAAATGTGTGCGAAGTTAGCTTTGACCAATCGTTTATATCTAAATTTCAGTTTACCAGGTTCGAATCCTGGTAGAAAACGTTTTGTTATTTCTATATTCTTAATATTTTACATCCTGGTTTTCATTGTTATTTTTACCTGTAGCTAATAACGGTTTTCGTCTTTAGTTGACTAAGCAGTTTCAAACAGGTAAACATCGCAAGCTACAGTTGCCATTAATATTTGATTTTATTACTCAAGCTCAAGTCTAGCCATTACACAACTATTCTGTACCTTTTGTTATTTAACGATAAACGTATTGGAATTGTCACTACGGCTGGTTATGTCATGTTGGCAACCGCATGGACAGTCTAATAAACGTATTGAGCAGAATTGTGTGTATAGAATACGTGACGTTTGAACGAACGAAATCCCTGTAGTAAAAGTATCTTAGCTCCTACACAGTCAGTAAGACAGTTAGTTAGTCAGTGAGTTATTGTACTTAACACGTGCGGCTTGGGCATGGGGCTTTTCAGTTGAAACCATTCGACGAACACAGGTATGAGCTCGATTAAAATTCTTTAAACCTGTGCATTAATGTAATTTGCCAAATTTCCACGTAGATGTATATTTTTCAATTGTTTATGTTTTAATTATAAACATTTAATTTTAATCATTTGTGTTTGCATATACCCCCGATATATTATAAATACTATGCAATATGGTATTGACTCTCTTTCCCCATATTTTTGGTACAAGATCACAGTTTCCATAGGCAATCCTGACATGTCACACTTTGGTTATAAAGCTATGTTATCTTTATCAATAATTACCTTCCCATCCATTAATGTTTAATTTCTGATTGTGGACCTTTGATGTACTAACGCACGTAAACGATCAATATCATAATGCTAGTTTTCATTCAAAGCCGTCAGGTCTGTGTTCACTCATCAACTCGATCATTTCCTATATATTGATCCTGTTATTACTTATCATCTGAACATATAGTGAACATGGTCTAAATATGCCACAAATATACAATTGTGTGATTAATTATGAATGAATTATAGGAGATGCTTTAATATAATCCGCATCATATTAGAAAGTGAGGACGCCCATTGACACACATACACACACACGCACGCACGCACGCGCACACACACACATGCGCACACGCACGCACACACGCACGCATACACACACTTATACACACATACATATACACACATAAACACATACACACACAGCGCGCGCGCGCACACACACACACACACATTATATATATATATATATATATATATATATATATATATATATATATGTATGACCTTATTTAGTACGAATTTGCTTTTATGCAGTTAACGTCTATCCATATAGATGTCATCATTATTTTATATTTATTTTATTGTGCGATCATGCATGGCATTTCACAGATAATGATCTATTTCACAATGGAAATAATGTTGTTACCTACCGACGCTACTGACGTCAGATATATGTAGCATACCTTTCTATACAGCAGCTGTCCAATATGTTTTATTTATAATGAATAAAACGCATTCATTATCTACGAGAGAACCATTGCCTCTAGACCATTTAATATGTTATATACAAAGCTCATAACGAGAGGCCACATACTGTAGCTAGAACAATAAACTATTTCTTTAGTGGTACTTCAAAAATGATATAAGTCATGAAAACTGGAATTGGCAACATTTATGGTATGTGCACATAATTCGCTATTCATTCTTAATAGTCCTGCTGGTAATTGTTAAGATTTAGATCAAAGAAATGCGTTAGAAAAGTGAAATAAACTTCGTTTGTTTTTTACATATATCATATTTCTACATAAATAAATTTATTTTGTTGCCGATAATTATTTACCTCTTTTACCTACCATACCTTTACAGTCATTAAAGAAAGTGTATATCATATTGATTTAGTTGAACGATATATGTTGAATTCATACCTACCTATCTACCTACCTACCTACCTATCTACATGTCTACCTATCTAGCTATCTAGCTATCTAATATATCTACCAATAGTGTACATTCACTAGTATGCAAAAGGCAGTAACTAGGTTTCGTTGTAAATATCCATAACTAAATAAACCATCAGTATATTTAAATATTGGAGAAAATTATTTTAATTCATCTTATAATTATGATATTCCAGGAAACTATCTAAACACTTTTCCTGACTTATTTGTTCTGGTTTTATTTATGATGTGTGCTGTAAGAACAACAACAACAACAACAATCCTTTTAACTCAGACATGATCCCAGCATTAAGAGATGGAAAATTCGACACTTGTATTGTCTTCGACCCTCTGCTAGAAGCGCCTTGGTACACATATTTCATCCGTCCTCTTTACTACATAAACAACACCGATATTGTGATGGTGGAACTCTCAGGAGAAAACATTGGCTGTTCAAGCGGAGATGATTCTAGGTTCTATATGTATCCAATATCTACCTGGAATGATCCCACTGGTTTGTTTGAACGTAAAGAGACATGTCGTTTTAACGAATCAACTGTCGGCACGGAAACAGAAATGTGCATATCGATGTAAATATTCTAATGAAGTTGTCGCATTGACGATGATTAAAATGCCATGTAATCAACAACTGGCTGAATGGAAACTGTGTGACGTCACCAATCTGTTTTATGGTATGTTTTATGGTTTCACAAATATAAGCAAAGAAATAAATATAAAATGGAAACATATCACAGCAACGGGGTGCCTATCTTTAAAATGTTGGAAATACAACATTACAAACTTTATTTTACAGAAACTCCTGATTGCCGATTTAATTACTATGGTAACGAGACTGGCACATTGAAAGACAACAGGATGTGTTGGATTGCAGCGGGGCGCCGCAACCCAACAGCGATGGAGTTTAACGTTAATGGCTTTCTTCTTGGGTGGGAATAGTGCTTAGCTTTAGTTCGGCATATAATAGCTTATTCCGTTATGAGTGCTACTTGTTTTCTCTCTCTCTCTCTCTCTCTCTCTCTCTCTCTCTCACTCACCACCGCCTCTGTATGTTTGTGTGTTTTAGGATGCATATATATGTTGGCTATGGTTCAGAACATCAAAACCTATACATCCTTTAAAACCTGTACCTCCATTAATCTATAAATAATTAAATAATTACATAGTTGAATTTATGCTTACAACAAAAGTACACATCTGTACATTCGTAGACCGATATATGTCTGGGCTACTCATCAGCGTATATGGCGGTTGATCTAGGCTACGCACAAAAACCGGAAGCAAGTAAAAAAGTACCATTTGACATCACAGTTTGCAGTTACAAACGCGTGCCTATTATTCAATAGTATGTTAACATATATATTGAAGATAAATATTTTGACACCACAGTTTACATTCAGCAGTAATTTTCTGTGGCTCAAAGGTAACCTATACATAAAATTATTTTGATGCCACAGATGCTGATCCCAGCTCCATTCTGGGTTCGAATATCTAAACAAATCCTACCTATATCAATCATACGGATAGATGTCCGACAGGTTAGCCGTCGCCAAGTTGTTGGTTGACCGGGGCGAAAAGTTATGCCTTTTATGGCTCACGTCGCGCCAACCAACATAACAGTTTAAGTTGAGTACACTACAAAGATGTGTCGTGTACACTACCGGCGTCGCCAAGTTGTAAGTCAATCAGGATAAAAAATGTGTGTCTCTCTGATAACCAACATAACAGTTTTAAATGAATTTTTACCCGATCAGGATGAAATATTTTGCTTTCATGAACTTTCGGCGCTCTAACCAACATAAGAGTTTCAGTTGAACGCCAGGTTATTACCAGATCAGGATGAAAATGCATGCCTTTTATGGGCTCTCGGCGCATTAACCTTGTGTCTGTGTGTGTTTTAGGATACACATGGAGAGGCAAAAGGCACAGAGCATCAATATATCTAAACATCCCTTGAGACCTCACTCCATAAATCTAAACATAAATACAAGTATACATACATTAATCTAAATATAAAAGTTCCATACCTCCACATATTGATACATGTATGCGTATACCTATGCATGTGTCTGGGCTTCTCATCAGCCTGTGGGGTCCAGCTAATTCACTGTTCGTACGCGACAAAGATGTCACGCCTACAGGAAAGCGGCTACATGCATCAATACCACAGTTTACATTCAACAGTAATTTGCTGTGGTCCAAAAGAAACCTGTATATAAAACATTTCGACACCTCCGATGCTGACCTCAGCTTTATTCTGGGTTCGAATAACTAAATAAATCCTACCTATATGAACCATATATATCGATAAACGTCCAACTAGTCTGGCGTCGAAGTTCTTCTCTAACCTAAGTGAAAATATAAGCCTTTTATATACCTTCAGCGTGTTAACAAACATTACAGTTTGTTCATAACAAAGAGAACGTACACTAACCCAGTATGGACTCACCGAAGTGATTGAACTAAAATAAAAACAAAGTAGGCAATACCGCACAATGGATTATTACTGGACTAGAACGAAATATCGTCTCAAACCTGAGTAAATACTATGATTTACTCGAACCTAACAGCTAATCCTCATACGTTTCCGTTCATCACTAAGTGAACGTTCATTCACACCTAATTTAGCGTCCCTAAGTATATGCAGTTAGGTGTGGTGGGATCTAAATTAAAGCGCCTATCCACTTGATCTATTTGACCCATGGTCGAGAACAGCGGATTTCAGGCAGATCTCCGATACTGCGAATGACACGTCTGGATTATCATTATTTCAATAATATAAACATTTCATTTTCAATTACACAATAGGATAAATACATTCAACTCACTACATTGGATACACACATTCAACTCACTACATTGGATACACACATTCAACTCACTACACTGGATAAAGACATTCAACTCACTACATTGGATACACATTCAACTCACTACATTATATACATACATTCAACTCACTACATTGGATGCAGACATTCAACTCACTAGACTGTATACGCTTAGGACCTCTGAGGGGCCAAACTAATAGAACTAAATATTTATTTTTTTATCTTGGCTTGATATTTGTTTTGAGGTTTGGGCAAAAACAGCTCAAGTTCCTAATGTAGTTGTCATTGACAGCAATATGACAGCTAAGAAATTGTGAGCTAAACAACAGCTACTGTTAACTGATACTGCCAGTGGTATGTATACAATCATCTCAGAACAGGCATCAGCTGCTACTAAATTAGCTGTGGTGGGGCACCAATCAGAATAGAACCTGGTTGGTACAAATAAAATGTTGTACTTGCGTGTGAATGAACCTATTTCAATAATCTCATTCATGATGTTTAAGATGTATAAGAGAGCAATTGATTGTTTTATTGATCTAAATGTTATGATCAAATTATTTATTTATTAAGTAATGTGACTTGGTTAGTTATACAGAGTATCCTCATAAGATCACACATAGAAGAAATATTGTGTATACCTTTTGTTCATGTTTCTAAAAGTGTTATGTGTCTCTCACAACTCCCCTTGGGTGGTTTATGCATCATAAATGTCCTGATAGAATTTAAATTGTATTATTGTATGCACAACATGAAACTTCCATAAATTGTTTAATTACTTACAATTATTGGTGTGAAACACGCAACATATATACACACATAAATACACCCATATATATATATATATATATATATATATATATATATATATATATATATATATATATATATATATATATATATAGATACAATGACACAAGGTAGAGTTATCTTAATTAACATTACAAACAAATTTCCACAGTGTTCTTTGTCAAATGCTTTACTGGCATATAGTAAGCAGTTATATATATATGTTACTGCTTTTACATATACCGTACATGAAATAGTCCTATAGTGTGGCATCAAATTTTAAAAGTTATCACCCAGGAGTAAAAATATGAATTAGAAAACGGTACTAAACTATATTCTAGAAAATAGCCATCTTGTATCGATCTATTTTGACCTTTCTGAACTTTCAAAATGGCCTTTTAAGCAATACAAATTTTGCAAGAGACATTATTACAATAAATAGGAAAAATCCAACATCTTTCTTAAAATTTAAATACAAAAATTATTTTACAGTAATATCAGTAAACATACCTGGTGTGTCAAATCGACTAAATCTATATTTCTGCCATTTTTTATCTCTAGCAATAATATTTTTGACATGAAACTTTATGTCTGTCCATGTTCTTTTATGAAGTGTTCCCTTGGAGAGCCTCCTACATTCCTCACACTCTGCTTTGCCAGGTATTTTCTGCGATTTAATTTTTTGGACAAAAGAGTCTTAACTGTAGCTGTCTCAGCTTCAGCCCAGGGATGGTGCTCAGTCTTCTTCCACATTTCTAGGAATTAATAAAGGTAGAAATATATATGAAGTACTAATGCCTTGTAAGCCTACAAGTAATCTAGGACATACTTATATCAAGAGTTAAATAAAGAAAGTACATTTATTTAATGTTCAACATCTTGTAAAACTGTCTGTTCATAATGTATCATTATATCATGGCATTTCAAAATTAGTTACTTTCCTTATTTGTGACAAATAACCTCTTTTTGTTCCTATTAAGGTTTTGGAATAAAGGGTGTATTGCTTGCAATTATGACCTTTCAAGATTATTTGCATTTACAAGTTACCAGGTATATGCCAGTTTATATAACATTTACCTTGATATGAATCATCAACTAAGGCCAAATATCATGTTGCCAAATGAAGGGTTATATTTCCTATTGCCTCAGATAGGGCACATCGCTGGGAACTGCTCCACTGCAGAGCAACATACAATGTTAAAACTTGTTGCCCTTTATTTGGCTTTTCAAGGTCACCTAAGGCCAAAAGGTAATGTATGGGTTTTTAATGTCTGTGTTGTGTTGTATCCCAGTTTGCATTTAGTGTCCTTGATCTGACCTTTCATAGTCATTGAACATCAAATGCCAAAATTCAAATATATTATCAATGGTAACTATAAACCTCAGTCAAATAGCTTATGTTATATGAGTAGATATACACCCCCCTATAAGTCCACATTAATTGGGCATGGGAAATACCAATGATACCTTTCTTCCTATAAATTGCTTTTACAATGAATGCTGGATGGTACACAACAGAACCAAACATATACTGCCATTTGCCCAACTCTCCAAAAATTTACTTATTCACTGAAAACATAGAAAATTATTATCTTTTAATGGAATATATCTAAGTGAAATCAATGGGTATATAAGGGTGAAATATTCAAATGATAAATTAGAGTGACCTAAAGATTTTCAGATTGTCAAGTATTTTTGGTATTTTATCACAGATAAGAATAAGTGCACGATATATATAATGATCTGAAATGTATTTCTACTGGGTTTGTCTTTCTTGTTCTCTGAGTGGCTGCAGATACATAGTCGCACATTCTGTAAATGGCTCAAATGTATCCATCATGGACATGCAGAACTCTCCACCATTGGTGATAAGGTGCTGGAAGGGAATTCGCCATGTATATATGTTGGTAGCAAGACAATCAACGAATTCTGAAAATTCCTTCAACACTTCTGCAGCTTTCAGGCCATTTTAGTGGGGTGTAATCCGTAGATAATAGTTACACTAACACTTATCCCCCATATATCATTCCAAGATACACATAACGAATCCCATCAAACAATGGTACTCAGATTATCTTTCAATACAATCAGTCCACTCAGTCAAACACACGGGCAATAAAATCAGTCCACACAGTCCGACTCACTGACAACCAAATGAATGCTTAAAGTCCAACACTCGGACAACAAAATCAGTCCACACAATCCGACACATGGACATCAAGGTCAGCGCACACATAATACATGCATAACAATATTAACCTATCATCGTATATCGTGGAAATAAATCAGAATTTTTCCACCTTATCACCACAGCACAAAAATGACTACACCAGATTACAACAAAAGTCACCAATAATTCGATATCACTTAATTACAATGGCATATTATAGCTCATTGTATTTCACAATATTCATGACAATTGCATTTTGTGTTTCGATCAGTGATATTTCCCAATTATCCTGCACAGCACGTGATGATGATTGGTGTTTTACGGCCACTTTTGTGCACATGGTAGATAGGCAAAATGGGCCGATCCACCTTCAAAGTTAATGAAGCGAAGTCAAAGATGAAACACCCTTCAGAAATGCCTACTCTAAGGTTCGAACTCAGGTGATAGTGACCTCTGATTCAACACGCTACCAGTGAAATTGCAGGTTATTGGAGAATCCAGATAGTAAACACAATAATTTATAGATTTAAAAATAATATACTTGATTTTATTTACTTTGTAAACTAATGTATATATATATATATATATATATATATATATATATATATATATATATATTATAATAATAAAAACATAAATACATAAATACATTAAATTCCAAGATAGCACAAGAAAGTGAAAACACTTATATTCATTGAACAAGACACAACAAGATTAACGTTATAAATAGAGTCTATTAACTGGTGTATTTATAACGATAGTCAAATTATCCTGACAGAGAACACAATAAATACAAATGGATAATCTGTCAACTGTGTGGTTATCCCGTGTTAGCCCCAAACTATTACAAAATTCTCCACCATCACACTCAAGCAAACAAAGTTCTTATGTTCTAATAACATACATTTCCAACTTATATAATGTGTACAGGGTATTTGTGTGTGTGCCTACCCATAAAACAATGATATATATTACCAGTTAACATTAATCTAATGCCCAGCTCCAATCTGGACGTCTTTCACCTCTATGTTTCGATGCAATACATACATAGTCCTAAACTAGCAATATTAGGAATTTGCGAAAATGCAATAGATAAAACCAGTTTATATGATTACATAGTCATAATCATACGAAACAGTAAAAATTTAAATACATGTAATTTATTTTAAAAGCAAACTCATAGTACTCAGATAGAAGGATCATATACTTAATTCATAATGTGTTATCACACACCCTGAATTTAGTGTTGGACAGCTGAAGATGATCGCTGAAAATTTATAATAGACTAACCATAGAATCCTTATTAAAGATTATTCCCTGAAAGAGCATGCCGTTGTTGTCATATAAACATATATTTACTGAATATTAATATATATATATATATATATATATATATATATATATATATATATATATATATATATATATATATATATCCGGCACAACGGACCAATTCGAAGAACTGATAAAATCAATCCCCAATTATTTTACTACTGATGTAATAATCAAGTTGTTTCGGAGAATTGGAAATATCATTGTTCGGATCACTTAATCCGAAAGAGCTTCACTTCAACAAAACAAATCGTCGTATTAGAATGCAGATTTTACGATCTGGAACAAATGACCCGCCTGAATGCGATCTGAATTAATTGAATTCTCGAATTTGAGCAGGAGGAGGATCCAATCAGATAGCTGTGAAAATCGCCAGAGAAAAACCTGACTATTATATATCCAAGGATGATATCGTCAGATCGCATCGGTACACCTCATGCTAACAAAACTCATGGCATCGTGGTCGGTTTTATCAATCAGAACACCCCAAAATAAGTTCCCTTAAAAATTGTAAGAAATTCAAAAAGACCACATTGTCAAGTAATGAACACATGACAAAACAGATCTAGTGGCATACAAAGCTCGCGTACTATTGCGTAGCTAAAAAATCAAACAAACATGGACCAGAGATGTAACTATTTACACCAACTTGAATAATGATTCACTAATGAAAAAGAGCTGGTTGATCTCCAAAACAGTGTCAAATAGGAAAGTAGCCATACGCATAGAGAGTTCAACACCATGATCATCATTAGAGACTTAATTAATCTCATATTGTATCAACAAAGACGTTTTCTTTATTTTCTTACCTCCACTTATGTGATATTCTTATACTTCAGGTAAAATACCTATATGTTTATTACGTGAAGATCATAAAATAAGGCAGATAATGTTTTATAATCTTCCTTATGTGTCATTCTACCGCAGACATTATTAGTTATACCTCGACTATGGTGTTCTATATGTATGAATTGTTTATATATTTAAATTACCTGAAGTTTTAATCAAAATGACAGTAGTAAACATTTCAGTTTCAACAGGTACTCTCACGATACAGTTCCATGTTAGATATTGGAGGTTCACGTATGCCATGATATCTTCTTTTACACATCAGAACTTATTCATTTATATAGGGTTATTAGATTTCATGTGATTATCACCTGGCATGTCACTTGGATCCAATCATCATTTGGTTTTTGAAGAAAAGTCTGGGTCAACGTCTAACACTGATAACAGCCATTGTCAATAAGTCAATGGATGAGTCAGTGATGGCTTGTGTTTTAAACGAGCCACCATAACCCCGCTGCTTAATTAGTATTAAAAAGGTAGTAGTAAGGCGTATAGAAGAACACTTAGAGCAGAATGATCTCAATGGCATTTATCAGTTTTCTTGTCGTGGAGATGATTCAACAAAAACTGTTCTGTTGATAGTGCACAGTGACATTGCTGAGGCTCTTGGTGAAGGATCTATGACTGCATTAATTATGCTTAATTTATCTGTAGCTTTCGACCTAATCGATCACCCAATTCTACTGAAGTGTTTAGAATTCTTCTTTGGAATCAAGGAAAAGGCTTTAACTTGGGTAAAGTCGTACCTCACCGACTGAATCCAGTGTGTTCCAGTAGTGGGTAAAACATCACCAGATGCAGGTCTTCTTTTTGGTGTACCATGGGGATCAGTTTTGGGACCAAAGAATTATTGTATGTATACCAAACTAGTTGGTGAAATTATTAACCGGCATAATGTTAAATATCACTGTTATGCCGATGATATACAAGTGTACACAATTTTAAAGCCATTTGATAAATAGGACGATATTTCATCTTCAATTGAAGCTTGTGTTGCAGACATAAGTACTTGGATGAACAACAACATGCTGAAATGGCCCAATCCACTACCTTATAGATTGCCCCGGACTACCGAATATTCGACAAATTATTAAACAAAAACTACTCCCGGTCTAACATTCCCTTCCCGCAATAGACAAAGCTAATTACTCTTAAGACGATCATCCATCATTCCCGAGACCATTTATCCCCTCCTTAAGAGACAACCATATATTCTGCAGTAAATCCTACAAGAAAATAATAAACCCCATATAAGATGCCGTGCCCTACAGCGACGGCCTGGGGTATGAATTCCCCTTAACAAAAAATGAACGAACGTGATGATGAAAACATGGAAGTATTTTATGACCCTCACTTTTGAATCCATAGTTTTAAGCCTCTTCAAAAACTAATAAAAGTAATATTATATGGGTTATTTATAGACCAAATTCTCAACCCAATCCTGATCTTGATATATTCACGTAAGCATTAGATGATCATGTGAATATAATAAAAAATGAAAACTAAAACAGTGCCGTGATGGGCGATTTTAAAATTTAACCTGCTGAAGTTTAACTATCATAGTAAAATAAACAGTCATTGAATTTTCTCTCATATATTCTCCAACTTTCCCAGATCAATGTCGCAACAAAACAGAGAATAATTAACTAGATGAACAGAAATATTTATTTTGCAGTTTATTCTCCTCAAAATCCAATCAAATAGGATTGCTGATAATCTGAAGAAGTCTGGTAAGGATACATATCAAATTTGCCCTTCTCAAAATACAGCAAATGTAAACTGAATCGGAAATCGGTCATATCATGCAATATATATCTTTTAGCCAGTGATCACACAACCGCTGCTGTTGATGAAGGGGACAGGTTTTCCCAAACTTGTGAGAAAATGTGGAGTACGTGTAATAAATACCAATGGATGGTTAGTGTTAGTAGGTAATGATTAAAATAATCCCAGAAATGCTTTCACTGGGCATAAAGCCGAAGTACTTGTGCCGAGAAAAGAAAATCCCCCAAAATCTAAGAACAACTTGGAGCTGTATGAACAGCACTGTTCTAACCACGAAGCTATCGTAACGACTTAAGTGACTAGTAAAGGAATACTGGCATACAAATAGAAAAAATGGTCAATAAGTGGAAACAGTGTATCAGATAGTGATAGCTTTAAAATTAAATTTACTAGGCTGTATTTACTATTTAGCAATTTTCTTTGTTATAATTTTTGAACTGCTTAAAATAAATACATATTTTCTGTTGTCGTTTCACAAGGAGGGAGTACCTTTATTGATAAAACAATCTGAACCAATAAGATTGATATTCATTAATGTTTGGTTTGAAATATATCGTTGTCCGAAATATGTCCACGCAATACATACATTTCTAGCGTCCCGTAATGTATTTAATATTTCATACATACTCACTACTTCCAAACTAACGGCCATCACTCACGTTCACACAAATAGTTTAATTCTATATTTTATCCTACAATTTCTCTCACTCTCTCTCTCTCTCTCTCTCTCTTCATGTATGTATGTATATATGTGAGTGTTTTAGCTGTGTATAATAAGGCACAGGCACAGAGAATCTCGAACCGTGAATTCAAACTCTGGACGTTTCTTCGGGGACTGAATCCAGAGTGGCGACATTTCTTGCTGATACATGTGTAAGGTCTCACCAGTCCCTAAGCCGCCAAACAAAATTAAAATGCGAATCACCTACATGATGCAGTGTTTCCATTCCTGAGTCAGGAGTACATGCTTTAAACGTACTGTACCTGCTACAGTCATTTAAAGCTGGATAACCAGGCCAGACACCTAAACGGCGTCCATCCAAAGACGCAAATAGTGCACGGAATATAGCCAGATAACTTTTTACCTGATCCTCTCCCCTCCTATCTCTCTCTCACTATTGCCTTGTATATTATAATATATAAATAATATATATATAAATAAGTAGTTTAAATATCGGCTAGCGGTTAGCATTGGTCAATCATTCAACCTAATAGTGATACTTTAGGTTATTTTCGGACTCATGTGTGCTGACACTAAATGGCGCCCCCCACTGAATTATTAAAACTAAAGGATTAAAACCCTGAGGTAACACTGGCAGTGCACCCTCAGGTATTTGCTCATCTCCGTAGTCCGGAGTTAGGGTTCAACCACTCCAACATAGAGGCTGTGCTGATTAAGCGACAGCCTGGGGACTCTCCCCGAACAACAAAACCAAACCAAACCATGTGTTTATGTGTGAATGTGAGTGTATGCGTGTGTACATGCGCGTGTGTGCCAACTGTGTGCACATACGTATAACATTCTTTGTATTCATATTTCCACCTACTATTCTAAAATCCTGTTATATATATCCATAGGAGTGTAAGGTGAATGCTGAATAAAGTAGTTGTTCATGCGTGTGGGTTAGCGGAATATTGATTACAGAGTGCTCAATGTGACAACTCGTCGTCATTCTGCACGTAGACCACATTCTACTAGGACTGACTACTTGTTACTTGTTCAACCGCTTGAGCCATTATGTTCTTTGATTTAACTTCCGTTTATGGTAGGTACATATGTTTATATTATTTATTGTCTAAGAGCTGGCCGACTAGCATGAATTTGGTTAGGAATTCGACACATTTCCAGGTTTTCAAATTAAGCAATAACATATACCATAAACCCCTTTTCTTCAGATGAAACATTATGTAGTTCACGTTATTCGAAACGAGCTGATTACAAGTAAGCAAGAAAATACTTGAAATCGTTATGTAGCGCTGATGAAAGATGAATAATATATTATGTTGGTTTGTGGATAGTCTATTATTGCCGTATCCAATTAGATCCAACTACTTTCGTTAGGAGATTACAAAATATCTACGATACAAAAGAAAATTTGAACTCATCATGTTCCGTGGACGAAATATGAATAATATATTATATTGGCTTGTGAAGAGTTTATAATTATTACATTAAACCCAACTGCTTTCGTTATGAGATGACAAAGTAAATTCGATACAAAATGCACTTTCTTTACCTATACGTGAGTAAGAATCACTCACCAAATTACTTATTCACATGTCATAAAATATTTTAGCAACTATCATTCATTACCACTAATACCACTAAAGAAAATGTTAATAGAAATTTAGAGAAAACAACAGTGAGTATCATTGAAACGTCGAAGATTGTCTACAAGCTTAAATACCCAATAATAGTGTTACGACTATAACATATTCTAACATTCTACCTTTCTCCGCGTCTTTCCAGTTATTCTACTGGTCTATAGAATTCCAAAGAACATGGCGAACTCAGACATGATGAGAGTAATAAGAGACGACAATATTGACACTTGTGTGGTGTTCAGCCCTTTGATGGAGGCTCCTTGGTACACAGATTTCATAATTCCACTTTACTTTGTAAACAAGACTGAGACCGTCACGGTGGAAATCTTCGGTGGAAACATCGGCTGTTCTAGCGGAGATGAGGCTATGTTCTATATTATGCCAATATCGAACTGGGATGACAGCAACAGCTTATTTGAACGTAGAGAGACATGCCGTTTTCATGAATCAACTTCTGTTGTAGGAACGTGCGCTCAAAGATGCGCCTATCGTTGTAAATATTCTGTCGAAAGTTTAGCGCTTAGGGTCATCAGGATTCCACGCGATAAGCCACAGACTGGATGGAAAATATGTGAAATGAGCAATTTGCTTTATGGTAGGTTTAAGGAATGACACGAAATCCACGCTCAGTGTAGTATCAAGTTTGACTATTATAATTTGTATCGCTTGCTTTACGTTTTTTGTCAAGAGAGACATTTCGCTTTTTGCAGAAAACCCACTTTGCCGATCTGGCCCGTCCGGATCATCTGATGGCGGAAATCCCATAGATAACAGAGCTTGTTGGATTGCAGCTGGACGCCATTTACCAACAAGGATAGAGTTTTTCGTTGGCAACTTTCTCTATGGGTAAGATTACTCAGTCATATTACCATATAGATCAATTAGAAAGTCCCATACTACCATATATATATATATATATATATATATATATATATATATATATATAAATGTGTGTGTGTGTGTGTGTATTTATATATATATATATATAAATATATATATATATATATATATATATATATATATATATATATATATATATATATATATAAATAGAATCCGTTAATCCGGATATCGTTTATCCGAGAAATCCACCATCCGAAACATTATTGCCTGTGACGGATTTAGCTCTATTATAAATGACTCTTTAATCTGACAAAATTGCGTTTCATTTTCCGACTCGGACACTTCATTTCGCCAACATAATGTGACTTTTCAATGGAAAATTACCTCGCTTAAATAACACGCTGGTTCAGTCATGCAAGACACCAAAATTGTTATACCGTAACCAATAACAACCGTCCTTGACCATACACACCGATACACGATGTAATAGCCAATCATCATCATTCAAGGCTAATTACAAAACAAATGTGTGCTCTTTCCAATGAGCAGATCAAGAGTTTATCTGATGGACTAAGTGACACGAGTATTTCTTTCTAATTTATGTAATTAACAAACATCAACATTGTCAATGGCTTCAATGCCGGTCCGTAACTTGCACAAAAATGTGTGACACAGACTATCGAAATATCATGGACTCGATATTCCGACATTCTCGTTTTTCCGACCAATTATCATGTGTCAAACCTTGTCGGATTAACGGATTCTGACTGCATATATATATATATATATATATATATATATATATATATATATATATATATATATATATATATATATAAATATATATATATATATATATATATATATATATATTATTGTGTATGTGTTATGTGTATTGTATATATGTGTATGTATTGTATGTGTATGTGTGTGTGTGTGTGTGTGTGTGTGTGTGTGTGTGTGTGTTGTGTGTGTGTGTGTGTGTGTGTGTGTGTTGTGTGTGTGTGTGTGTGGATACGTATTTATAGGTGCATACATGCACTGATGGCCATCTAATCTTGTATAATTCAGATTTAACGTGTACTATAGGAATACCTCCTGCACTTTCGGGAATGTAGAATGGAGTGCTACAAAGACAAACGTGTATTTCACATCAGACGAAGTCATAACGGAAGTAACGTTTTATCGAGATATCAACCAGACATATTGTAGTACTCAAAGTTTTGTCGGGTTAAGAATGGCTACAAATGTCGGAAGCATTTACAACTTTGGCTATTCTGGTGTAGAGTATATATTCACGGGGGAAGGACTCCTGTACTTTCTAGGTAGAGTTGGTTGGTATATAGATGCTGTAGGCGTACAATTTGGTAAATGTTGAATTGTTCCTGATGTTACCTGATTATGTCTTGTTTCACTTGCCCGTTCTCGATCAACAAGATGAACTTTTGATCAGTGTTTCAGTCGGCAGATCATACGTACACACAAACAAACACACACACAAACGATTTAATTATGGTCATCAAGTGCGGTGCATTTTGTCCCGATTAAACTTGTATTTGGACAGGTAAATGAAGCGCATAGATAACCTTTTCAATTTGTTCCTTCATACTTCATTAACCTTATTGCATTCATACAATATGTATAAGCCAGGTCACACATATAGTACCATAACTACTAACGGCATAGGCAAGCGTATCGCCTGTTTATGAACTATGCCTATTTGAGGTGGCCTTCAGAAGTAGTCCTATTTTTCGCGCTATCACTCAATCAGAACCCCACATCTCTTCCATAAATAGAAAACATCGATTTATATTTTGTGTTTAACATATCAAAAAATCTATTAATACATGGTTTTCCATTTGTGTTTTGAAATAATTACTAAATTCCTAAACTTATGCTAAAAGGTGTTTTAATAAGACCACACTAGAATGCAACCCCTTACAACTGAATCCAAATAAATAATTTACAAATCTTTAAAAATAACTTCCCTGCTAGAGTGAGAGAGAGTGTGTGTGTATGTGTGTGTTTTAGGAAACATATAGCACCATTTAGGCAACAAGCACAGAGCATCAACATATTTAAAAAACCTTCATGACCTACCTCCATAAATCTCGATAGAAATACAAATACAACTATATATACATTAATCTAAATATAAAATGTTCCATACCTTCACATATTGATACATGTATGCGTATACCTAGGCATGTGTCTGGTCTAATCATCAGCCTGTAGGAACCAGCTAATTCGCTTTTCGTACGCGACAAATATGTCACGCCCACAGGAAAACGGCTACATGCAGGCTACGTACAAAAACTGGAAGCACGTAAAAACATACCATTTGATACCACACTTGCAGCAAACAACACGTGCGTGTGGTTCAATGGTGACTTGCTACATACATATCATAACTACTTTGACGCCACAGTTTACATTTAATAGTAAATTTCTGTGGTCCAAAAGAAACCTGTATATAAAATTTCGACACCTCAGATGCTGACCTCAGCTTTATTCTGGGTTCGAATAACTAAATAAATCCTACCTATATGAACTATGTATATCGATACATGTCCACCTAGTCTGGTGTCGAAGTTCTTCTTTAACCTAAATGGAAAGTTAGGCCTTTTATAGGCCCTCAACGTGTTAATAAACATTACAGTTTGTTGACCACGTGAGACAATGTACACTAACTCTAAAATAAAAACAAAATAGCAATACCGCATAATGGATTATTACTGGACCATAACGAAATATCGTCTCAAACCTGAGTAACTACTATGATTTAACCGAACCTAACAGCTAATCCTCATACGTTTCTGTCATCACTAAATGAACGTTAATTCACACCTGATTTAGCGTCCCTAAGTATATGTAGTTAGGTTTGGTGGGTTCTAAATTAAAGCCCCTATCTATCAATCATAACTTGAACCTTTTTTTAACAGATTAATTAATTCAATTGAATACATAGACACAACTGTCATAAACTAATGCTAATTAATTTTCGCCATCCGTTGCCAGTTTAAACAATTTTATTTTAAATTGTGGAATCCGTTTTACTGACAAAAGGTATTGCTTTGTTTTTACGAAACTGTGCTAATGTATTACATAATAAACATTCTTCTAATACTATACTTATTTTATTGAATTACGAAGAAAATATTATACACAAATTTTATATCAGACAGTGTTCTTACATATCAATAAATAATAAAAATAACATTAAAAAAGAAGAAGAAGAATTGTATCAAGACTTAATTGTCAGATATTTTAACACTTAGTTGTCCATTCACCTAGTTGTGCCTTTCGACACGAATTAATTACATGCATTATCAATCATATATATATATATATATATATATATATATATATATATATATATTATATATATATATATATATATATATACATATGGCGCTACAATTGATCATTTGATTAATTTAAAACAGTAAGTATTTGACAAAATACCAAAAATTAACAATTCTCACATTATATATAGGCTTATACGTTTATTTTGTTGGTTTAAACGATTTTGCACAATATTGTTCATAGCTTGTTTCCACGGGTCATTGAATCTGATGAAATCAGCCATTCGACAGACAACACAACCAAAATATAATTTTGTCAAAATTTTATTGATATCATGAGATAGATAACTGTTTCCGATTTTATCATCGACAGAATCCGTTTTAATTCAAGTAAAGAGTTCGTTGGATGATGAGCTTTCTCGAATTTCCTTTCGATGGAACAGTATATATATATATATATATATATATATATATATATATATATATATATATATATATATATATATATATTATATAAAAACTGGATCAATGGACCGATAGATAACAGGATAGGTGGATATACAATTCCAAGAAAAGATAACAAAACTTACGCATATAATCTGGATTTATGGTTCTAAGCTGTTTGGCAAACGAAATGTTTTTCAGCGATACCTGTCCGGACCCGGTACACCGAATTCCTCCGATATGGCACATGCAATATCCCAGAATCCTGAATGTGGTTTGGAAAGATTTGGTAGTGCATCCAGTATTTTTTCGCGACTGAGGGTCGAATTAGCATGTGAATCCTTATTCATAACATTTCTGGCTTTCCCTACCGTGGAATTCGGAAGCTGACAAATCTCAAATATATGCTTGTTGATTCTGCTACCAGAAGAGACAATATTGCTATAGCACAGACCGTGAATGTTAATACCACGTTCCAGAGCCTGTAAGTAGTACCTCAGAGTAAAACATGTAGCCTGATAACCAAATTCAAACGCCGGATGGATGGCAAGGATCCAGCCTCTGTATTGTCTGTTGGATAAGCCGTGAAGGTCGAAGACGGAAGCCACAATGTTAGGAATGTTTGGAAAATAAAGTAAATATTTCATCGGTTTAACCGCTTCTCCGACACGGCGAAGTGAAATGGCCACTTCAATCGGATCCCGATATACAAAGAAAAATGTTGCTTCGGAAACACCTCGGGTGCCATTTCCATGGAGACGGTATCAAAAACGCTGGGCTTAATCACATTTGAATTGCACAACATCCGGATCGTATTTCTGAAGATACGACGAGCTGTGGTGCCTTGCCAAATAATATCCGTGTATATTCGTTTGCATACAGTAGATAAACACGTCGGTTGGTTGAAACAAACGCATCTGCCCGTTACCCTAAAAAGGTTGTCACTAAATTGCAACCACAATGAGCTTGGTTATACAGGAAAATTATCTTAGCATCATCCCCTTCTATTTGTTCCGCCAATTAGTTAAACTGATTTAGCGGAATTGCGATCAGCTTCCATACGCTATTATACTGTCCCAGCCAAGGGAAATCTGCCGAAAGCGCATCATCCGGCGAGCTCTTTACTTGGATGAAAACGGATTCTGTCGATGTGATGAAATACAGTGAACAATCGCCTTGAATCACCAGTTCTGGTATTGCAAAGCCTTCGTACAGTGTGAGAAACATGCATTCTGGAACTTGAGTGAATCCGTCGATCGTATATCGAAATAGAATTCGCTCTATATGAGTGCATCTTCTGTAATTTTCTGATTCCCTTAAAAATGCGCATACCTTTTTGTAAATTTAATCTGCAAGAAGAAATTAATAGTAATTTAATTGATAGTTGATTCTAGCTGTGTGACCTTTCCATATTTTTGGTATTGATCAATGTTATTGAATAGTCGCATACAACGACGGCATGCCTGTTTAAATTTCCTTGCACCTTTTACTATAGAAAGACAACTCACATTATTGTACCATACTTTTCTTCCACTGTGAATGTTTAACGAATTTTGAGTTTTAGTTCGCAGAACAAAATATAGCCTGAGCTTAATTTCTACAAACATTCTATTTATTTATCAATTTCCTTCTATTTTTTTAGATCTCATACCTGACTCCCCATTAATAATAGGTGATAGTTCATATAGTGAGCTCCGGTGGCCTAGCGGTTAAGCACTCGGCACTTGGTGCCAACGGTCGCAGGTTCGAACCCCGTAAGAGGTCGAAACTTTTCCAGGGATTAATTTCTCGGCTCACTACATCGTGGGTGGCTGACCACGTTAAATGGCGCTGCCGTCTCCACTGAATTATTTAAAATAAAGGGGGACGTTAAAAAACCTCTGAGGACGTAAAACACTCTGGCAGTGACCACCCTCAGGGTGTTTCGGCTCCATCCTTCCGTACTGCTCCCCTGTGAGTGGTGGGGGAGGAGATTCTCAACCACTCCAACATAGAGGCTGTGCTGATTAAGCGACAGCCTGGGGATTCTCCCCGAACAACAAAACCATACGGAAAGTAGCAATGTATCAAGAGAATATGCCAACAGGTATATAACAACAATAATCAGCTGATAACCTGATAGATAACCCGGTTATTGTCGAGTCTTCTTGAAAACAGTAGATGCGATCGACTACTAAATGTAAGGTATATTTATTATATAGCTAATAACTATATGTTAATGTGTCAACTGGTAACTTTCAAATTGATGTTGCTAATTTTTGTAAGAACTTAATAGAACTTATATTTCTAACAAGTATGAAAATAGTGCAATTTGTTTACCTTAGTGACCCATATATCCTAGTATTCTGTCTGTAAGGATAGTAGTGAAATTGTGATCGGTGTTCTTTGTCCGCATAAAATCCAATTAACCTTATGTCTAGAATACTTGTTGACAACACTTGCACTATTATTTCAACATTTGTCTCAATATTGACTTGATATTGGCAAGAAATAGGACAGAATGACCTATTTGTAGACAGCGCGTGACCTATTTCTGACAGTTGTACCATGACCTGACAGCTTCGAACCGCCCTGGATGTTCTCAGCTACCTTGCTCTGAAAGTGAGTTACACTTTCTAGATTTTCTAGAATATAAGCATACGACTGACTTCGCTGGCAGTTTCGCTGTCGACTTGTGCACGCTCTAGAAAATGGCTGCTTTGACATCCAGGTGAAACAAGAATGGTGGTTATTGGCTCAAGTGAGATCACATCAGCGCGCTTTAGAAAGTCTTCGTTGTGACATAAAAATATGATAGTGATTGATATCACGCACTCTAGAAAATGCCCTTTATGACAAATATGGTGGTTATGGGGTGGCATGCAGTAAACTAATTCTTGTCTAAGGCATGTTTATTATAATAAAAATAGCAGTAGTATTTTAGAATGCGGCTTATTTAACTCGACTTGCTCCAATGCGCTTTACATTTAAAAAAACTAATTAAAACATGCTCTATAAGATCATATAGCATAAACACATTTTATTTTAAGAACCCTAAAAATATTTATTTATACTTGCTGCAAGCTTAATATGCATCTGCGCTGAAGCAGACCATAATAGTGCGTCATAGCTTCCGTACTGTTTGAACTATGTTATCATTTTCAAACCTGACCTAAACGTCTGCTGTTCTAACTATTGTAGTTCTTAAATGTTATTTATGACAAGCAGATTAGAGCTAATCTTGAATGTCTTAGTACAAACTGGACATAACTGGACATAGGAAAGATAATTATATTCCCACATACAACTAAGGTGAATTATATATACAACTAAAGTTGTTATATAAAACACACCAACCAAACGAGCTGTGTCTAATGCCACCGCTCGAGATGCGATGCAGTGTTTCTATCCCTGAGTCAGGGATACATGCTTTAAGAGCGTACTGTACCTGCTACAGTCAGTTAAATGCTGGATAACCAGGCCAGACATCTAAACGGCGTCCCTCCAAAGACGCAAATAGTGCACGGAATATACAGCTGTAGATTTTAATTCTATATTTTATCCTACAATTTCTCTCTCTCCTTCTCTCTCTATCTCTTTCTCTCTCTCTTCTCTCTCGCTCTCTCTGTATTTTATATATATATATATATATATATATATATATATATATATATATATATATATATTGTGTGTGTGTTTTGGGTGGTTGGGTGGGTTGGGTTAACAGGTGAGGGTGGCCCCAGCTTGCAACAAACAACACGCGCGTGTGGTTCCCGGTGACTTGCTACATACATATCAAAAACTTTGACACCACGGTTTACATTTAATAGTAAAATTTTTGTGGTCCCAAAAAAAACCTTTTATAAAAAGTCGACACCTCAGATGCTGACCTCAGCTTTATTCTGGGTTTGAAAACTAAATAAATCCTACCTATATGAACTATGTATATCGATACATGTCCACCTAGTCTGGTGTCGAAGTTCTTCTTTAACCTAAATGGAAAAATTAGGCCTTTTAACCCTCAACCCTTTAAAAAAAACACACCGATACACGATGTAATAGCCAATCATCATCATTCAAGGCTAATTACAAAACAAATGTGTGCTCTTTCCAATGAGCAGATCAAGAGTTTATCTGATGGACTAAGTGACACGAGTATTTCTTTCTAATTTATGTAATTAACAAACATCAACATTGTCAATGGCTTCAATGCCGGTCCGTAACTTGCACAAAAATGTGTGACACAGACTATCGAAATATCATGGACTCGATATTCCGACATTCTCGTTTTTCCGACCAATTATCATGTGTCAAACCTTGTCGGATTAACGGATTTGTGTATATATATATATATATATATATATATATATATATATATATATATATATATATATATATATATATATATATATATATATATAAAAATAAAATATATATATATATATATATATATATATATATATATATATATATATATATATATATATATATATATATATAAATATATAAAATATATATATATATATATATATATATATATATATATATATATATATATATTTGTGTGTGTATGGGGTATGGTTTTGTGTTGTTGTGTGTGTGTGTGTGTGTGTGTGTGTGTGTGTGTGTGTGTGTGTTTTGTGTGTGTGTGTGTGGTGTTTTATAGGTGCATACATGCACTGATGGCCATCTAATCTTGTATAATTCAGATTTAACGTGTACTATAGGAATACCTCCTGCACTTTCGGGAATGTAGAATCGAGTGCTACAAAGACAAACGTGTATTTCACATCAGACGAAGTCATAACGGAAGTAACGTTTTATCGAGATATCAACCGGACATATTGCAATTATCAAAGTTTTGTCGGGTTAAGAATGGCTACAAATGTCGGAAGCATTTACAACTTTGGCTATTCTGGTGTAGAGTTATATTCACGGGGGAAGGACTCCTGTACTTTCTAGGTAGAGTTGGTTGGGATATAGAT